>OFHU01000837.1:3122500-3396134 GCA_900245905.1 Lacerta viridis | reverse complement strand
GGCCGCCGAGACCATATAACACCGGTCCTGAAAGACCTACATTGGCTCCCAGTACATTTCCTAGCACAATTCAAAGTGTTGGTGCTGACCTTGAAAGCCCTAAATGGCCTCGTTCAGCCCGGACACTGAGGTCCAGCTCCGAGGTTCCCTCCCTGCGAGAAGTGAGTTTACAGGGAACCAGGCAGAAGGCCTTCTCAGTGGTGGCGCCCGCCCTGTGGAACGCCCTCCCATCAGCTGTCAAGGAAATAAATAACTACCAGACTTTTAGAAGACATCTGAAGGCAGCCCTGTGTAGGGAAGTTTTTTTAATGTTTTTTTTAAAAAAAATAATAAATAAATGGGAAAGAGCAAGGCTGGGCCAGGGAGGGAGGGGCGTGACCTGGGGAGAACTCCAAGGGCCACACAGAGGAGCCTGTATTGTGATTTGCTGTTATTTTTATCGATTATAGATGAGTAATTCTTTATTGCAATAATGCATTAGAATCCAGTAGTAAACACTAAAATTAGACAGCGGGTAATAGTTAAAACAATTTACACTTATCAATTACAATAAAGAATTACTCATCTACAATCAATAAAAAATAGCAGCAAGTTGTTGTGACTTTTAAAATAGGATTTGATTGTTACTATTAATATTTGATGTTGTAGTGTGTTACTATTTTTGTATGTGTGTTGAAAGCCACCCAGACTGGCTGGGGCAACCCAGCCGGATGGGTGGGGCAGAAGCAGTGGCAGCCTGGAAGCAGTGGCAAAATAATGAGCAGCCTGCTAAGCCTTGTCATAGCAGTGGGCAATTCAAAAAACCTTGTTTTCTTTCTCCTCCCTTGCCCACCTGTTTGATAGTACAAGGTTGCTGTTTCTTTCTTTCTAGTGTAAAAGAGGCAACACGTAGACCGATGAATGATGGGCACAATTATGTCTTTATAATTTGCAGCGAAGTAATAATAGCTGTACAATCTGCGTAACTAAATACATCCGGTGAGACAGCGTTCCGGATAAATACATTGCTTCATTGTGGTCACTTATGTACATACATCTTCTCTGGAGCAGCGGTCATACCCATATGTAACCACTACTCTTTCTTTCTTTCTGTCTTGTTTAACCAGTTTTTTATTGTATACTTCATCCATTTAGATCCACTGTTATCTTTCATTTGGAGGTTGGGTTTGAAATACTAGGAGGGGAATATCATTGTTTTAATTCCACAGACACCTTCACCCAGGTATGGCTCCCTTTTGTTACACACACAGCTCAAACTGACAACAGTGATTCACATCAATATGGCTAACGTGCACACTTCCGGTCGATCGCCAAGCCGTGAGCAAGTGGGATTCATCCCCTTGGGGAGAATCCAGCTTTTTGGGAGAAAAGGAGTATACCTCAGGAGGATATACCAAAAGCATAAAAGGCAAATAAACACAGCCTGCCCCCCCAATCTTCTCTCATCATCAATGTAAACCAATAAATATACAGAAAGAGAACCTACTCAATTGACACTGACATAAAAACCCCATAGCTACCACCTATGGACCAGCAGCTTTTACAGCCTCAGAGGCTCCAGACGTATTAAAACAGCTGGTCAACTCACATGTAACAAAAAAAAAAAATCCACTATATCCTTATACAAGTGTTTATTATAAGCATACCAGTTTGATAGGCAAACATTAAGAGAGGAGTGGAATAATCAATTAGGGATGTCGATCTTGGCCAAGTAATGGGAACCTGTGCTAAGTTCTACAACATGGGTGTCTCTGGACCTTAGACTAAGACTCATGCAACAAAAAATAATATTTGGAATTTACTGGACTCGACTATCTTTGTTTAGGAAAGGGCTGCCTATGACATCAATCTGCTAGAGATTTAAAAATTCAATTCTTAAACTTTCACACATAGATCAGAAGAATCTTTATTTGCATCAGCCACTAGCCATAGCAATAAAATAAAATGTACTGAAGATACAGGTAAAAACTTAACTATACAAAATACATTTTAGAGGTTTCCATCAATAATCAAATAATAGATCTCATTCTAATTGCCCCCGCTAATTGTTTTGTAGTTTTGGCTGTCACCTGATTATCTTGATCTGCTAGAAGAAAGGACACAGTAGCAACGTTCATATAATGTTCCACATTTGTAAATTTTTGGGAGAGGGTAATAGAACTGATTAAACAGAAAAATCTTAAATTTCCAGAGAAAAAATTCATTTTGAATTATA
Organism: Lacerta viridis; assembly: GCA_900245905.1. Classification (NCBI taxonomy): domain Eukaryota; kingdom Metazoa; phylum Chordata; class Lepidosauria; order Squamata; family Lacertidae; genus Lacerta; species Lacerta viridis. The sequence continues at coordinate 3,393,919 of OFHU01000837.1, read as the reverse complement.
TTCCCAATACATGGAATCTAACAAAGGGACAATATAAATGGAGTCTATATGCTGGTACTTGGGCTGTGCCGGGGGTGGAGCCGGTGGAGCAGGAAGGCTCCTCTGGGGTCCACCCCCTGGCCATTTAAGCAGCCCACACCTGCAATAATTTATGCTCTTATTCATGGAAAGAATTGAGTTCCAAGGGCCCCTGGATGCTTTGCTCATTCATTTGGGGAGGAAATGATTTGGGCCAACACAAGGGTATTGATTTAACATGGGCTTTAATTGAGGACTTGCAGTCATTGCACAACCTGTACCCCTCCATAATCCTAGGCTGGTCCGAGATGCTGGAGAGACAATGGCACAACCCAGACCCAGTGGGCATCAACCAGGCTTGGCAAAAGGCTAATCACGCTTTGATGCGCTGCATACTACAGTGGGGTTGTTGAGTTATTTACCACTGCAAAATCACATTATCGGATGAGACCCTGTTTAGGCCAGATGGCGTGCATATTTCCTTATCAGGAAACAATATCAGGAATTAGGACGTGGGTGTAAAGGTAAGTGTTTTTCTGCGAGCTGTCTGCTCGGTTGGGCATTGGGGCAATCCATTGTATTGAATGGAGGGGAGAATGCAGTATCTGCCTGCCCCTCCAAACACTGGGGTATCCCATTAAAGGGATCTTGGGGGGAGTGGTTATATATCCGTGACCAGGCGGGGCCAGGGCTTAAGGCACTCCCCCAGACGGCGGTCCCTACAGGGACCCTATTTGATGTAACTCTTAGGAACCCCTATCTGGATTGACCTATGCATCACTTCTGGCACGTGGACTGGAAATATTTTAATTGCCCCATGCCCAAGCCAAACCTCTTTCATCTGTATTCAATAAAGTTGTGACCTGTTTTGATCCAAACCAGTCTTACTGGTCTCTTATTTATTTGGGTTGGGGACGTGGGAGCACAACGTCTGGTCCTGCAAGTGTTTGGCCAAGTTTATTGGAGTAGGATAAGTAGGAAAGGGAGTAACCTGCTCTTCAAAAGTTTCAGTTACAGGTGGGTAGCCGTGTTGGTCTGCCATAGTCAAAACAAAATCGAAAATTCTTTCCAGTAGCACCTTAGAGACCAACTGAGTTTGTTCTTGGTATGAGCTTTCGTGTGCATGCACACTTCTTCAGATACACTGAAACAGAAGTCACCAGATCCTTAAATATAGTGAGGGAGTGGGGAGGGGTATTGCTCAGAAGGGTGGTGGGAATGGGTGATCAGCTGATAGGTGTAGAAAACAGTCGTCAACAGGTTTTCTACACCTATCAGCTGATCACCCATTCCCACCACCCTTCTGAGCAATACCCCTCCCCCTCCCCACTCACTCACTATTTAAGGATCTGGTGACTTCTGTTTCAGTGTATCTGAAGAAGTGTGCATGCACACGAAAGCTCATACCAGGAACAAACTCAGTTGGTCTCTAAGGTGCTACTGGAAAGAATTTTCGATTCTGCTCTTCAAAAGAATGTGTCATAGTTCTAAGCTTCCAGTTTATTGGAGTAGGATTGATTACTGAGGATGATTACAGTGGTACCTCTAGTTGTGGACATGATCTGTTCCAGAGTGCCGTTTGCACCCTGAAAAGTCCACAAGTAGTGTGCCTCTTCCGCGCTTGTGCGCAGTGCGATCAAGCGCTTCTGCACATGGGTGATGCATGCAGATCGCTTTTACACATGCGCAAAGCATGTAGAACACTTTTGTGCTTGCGCCGTAACCTGGAAATATAGACTTCTGGGTTGGCCGCGTTCACAAGCTGAAAAGACGCAACACGAGGTATGACTGTATTTGAGATTCAGTATTCAAACCCAGAAGGTGTTAATGAAATCCTCATATGCATGCTGCTGTAGATTTAAAGAGACAAGTGCCAATAGAAGAGCTTTTACTTAGGCACAAGGATCCAATATTGTAAATTGAACATGTTATTAAGGTTTACATATTACAGCAGAACTTTCCAAAATTTTCATGTTTGTGACACACTTTTTAGGCATGCATCATTTCACAACAGTAATTGAGTATTACTAGCAAACTGGAGGTTAAACTAACCCCTTTCCAGCACCAGGAGGAGTGCAAGGAGTGTTCAGGAGACACAACTGCACACTACAGCTGAAACATAAACATTTGGAAACCTCTTATAGATATCTTGTACCTAGGGCCAGATTTAGGTTTGTTGAGGCCCTAAGCTACTGAAGGTAATGGCCCCCTTTAAATGTCCAGCTGTTATTTGTCAACAACAAATTGTTGCTGTTTTTGTGTTGAATATATGTTATATGGCAGACATGTCCAACAGGTAGTCAAAGTGCAAGTAGATAAATAGGTACCACTCCGGTGGGAACGTAAACAGCGTTTCTGTGTACTGTTCTGATTCACCAGAAGTGGCTAAGTCATGCTGCCCACATGACCCGGAAGCTGTACGCCGGCTCCCTCGGCCAATAAAGCAAGATGAGTGCCACAACCACAGAGTCGTCCACAACTGGACCTAATGGTCAAGGGTCCCTTTACCTTTTTATATTAATAGTGAAATAATTATTAAGCACTAACTGTATGTAGATTTTATTTTGTTTTTTTAATCTTATATTTTGGAAATATACACCCATTGTTCCCCCCCCCTTTAATTTTTCTGGGGCCCCGCAAGAGATTGAGGCCCCAAGCTATAGCTTGTTTAGTTTATACGTAAATCCGGCACTGCTTGTACCTTACTTGAAGGGGGAGAAGCTACTAGCGAAGGGAGGTGACACACTTGTAACAACTCCTACCTTTAATCCTTAGTCAATAACTGGTGTTATATTACACAATATGTAATTCTGAAACATAAATCCTAATACAAGTGTGACTCCATACATTATGTCACTAAGCCCTCTGTCTTTTTCACAATGCTTGGTTTCTTCATACAGATAAAGAAACAATAAAACCTGTAGGTGCAGGGTGAGCTCAAAATTTATGGCCTCTGTGGCAACCATACCACAGACTTTCTCATTCAATTAAAGGCCCAACACAAGAGACAGAACATACCTTGTTCAGGTCTCTGCAAGGGAGTGGGAAGGCAGAAATCCATTAGGGAATATCAGAAATGTGTGGAGGTTTTTTTTGTTTTGTTCTATTTGCCTTTTAATTCCCATGGATATTTGTTTTTAATGTGTCCGTGACTGCATCACATTATTTCTCCTCCGTTGACAAATCCCACTTAAGAAAGGAAAATACTACTTCTCTGTTACAAGGAATACCCTTCCTCTGCAAAAAGAGAGTAAAACAGACAACCATAAGTGTATGCAAACATTGCTCTGACTTAACTGACAAATGCATGCTGGACTTCCTTCGCCTCCACCTGATAATATTCAACATGTACCGAATACCAGAGACCCACTGATGTCAAAGCATATCAACCTGGAATTTTTTTGCTCCTGATCAAGCAATGCTGACTGTAGGGGCAACTAGTGAAGAAGCTTTTCAACCAGCTGCCTGCAGTAAAATCAGAATGGCAGAATTTTTTTTTATATGTATATAGAATTTTTATTTTTCAGTATAAGGAAAAAACACAAACACATACACATATACACATAAAGAAAAACATAATAAACAATTAAACAGAAAAATACAATAAACAAAGAAAAAACTTATACCTACCTAAATAAACACAAACTAACATTAATCCTTATCTCATTCATGTTTCAATCTTCATTAATTGGGGACCTCCCCCGCCAACTCGGCTGCATTCTATATCAATATACTGTGGTAATTTTATATCTTTTTCCCATAGACATTAACTAAACTTCTTAAAATCTTTAAAACAATTGATCACATATAATTCATCACTTATACTTCACATATTCTAAAGTTCTTAAACATTTAACTCAATCATAACAATACTTCTTATAAACAATTTTATCTAACATCGAACTAGCTAAAGCCAATTAACCTAGCTAATTCTGCTCAAATATTCAATTTTACACACTTATTTAAATAGTCTTTAAAATTCTTCTATTGGTCTCGGATTCTCGCGGTCAGTTCAGCAAGTTCCATAAAATCCATCAACTTCATCTGCCATTCTTCCACTGTCGGGATCTCTTCACCTTTCCAGTTTCTTGCAAGTAAAATTCTAGCGGCTGTTGTGGCATACATAAAAAACACTCTGTCCTGACTAGGTATCTCACCATTAACCATGCTCAAAAGAAAAGCCTCTGGTTTCTTAACTAAAGGTTCACTTTCATTTACCTTCTAGTGAGTTCATTATAAATCTTCTCCCAGAAGACCTTTACCTTTGGACATGTCCACCACATGTGGTGGAAGGTCCCTTCCACAGATTTACATTTCCAACACACATTGCTTGCTGCAGGATATATCTTAGCTATCTTAACTGGTGTCAGATACCACCTGTATATCATTTTCATAATATTTTCTCTTAATACACTACAAGCAGTAAATTTAACACCTTCCTTCCACAACCTCTCCCAGTCCTCCATCATAATATTATGTCCCACATCTTTTGCCCAATCAATCATTGCTGACTTAACTAATTCATCTTTCGTATGCCACTCTAGCAACAAATTATACATCCTGGAAAGGTTTTTAGAGTTCGATTCAATTAACTCTGTTTCCAACTTTGACTTTTCAATTTGAAAACCAATTTTTTTATCGGCTCTAAAAATTTCATAAATTTGACGGTACTGCAGCCAGTCAGTGACTTTTTCAATCTCCTCGTGACTTTTCAACTTGAATGTCTCACCTTCTTGCTGCAGTATATCTACATATCTTGGCCATTTTGCAGGCATATTAGGTCTTTTGTAAGCCTTGGCCTCAACTGGTGAGATCCATCTAGGAGTCTTTCTCTCCAACAACAAGTCCTTGTTTCTCATCCAAACCTGATAAAGAGCTTTTCTAATTATATGGTTCTTAAATGCTTTGTGGGCCTTTACCTTATCGTACCAAAGATAGGCGTGCCATCCGAATATATTATCAAAACCTTCCAAGTCCAACACATCCGTATTCTCTAGTTTAAACCAGTCCTTTAACCAGCAAAAGGCTGCTGCTTCAAAATAGATCCTTAAATCTGGCAGGCCAAAGCCTCCTCTCTTTTTAGAGTCCGTTAGGATTTTGAATTTAATTCTTGGCTTTTTCCCCTGCCAGATAAATTTCGTCAAATCCTTTTGCCAGATCTTAAAACAGTCTAATTTATCTAAAATTGGAATGGCTTGAAACAGAAACAACATCCTTGGTAACACATTCATTTTAACGGCAGCTATTCTGCCCAGCAGTGAAAGATTTAATCTTGTCCATATCTCCATATCTCTCTTTATCTCGGTCCACACTTTTTCATAATTGTCTTTATACAGGTTTACCTTCTTGATTTTTTGCAGTAAGATTAATACCACCTGCTCCAGATATTTTACTTTGGTTTTTACTTCTTTTATTAAAAGGATTCTGCGTTCCGCGTTAGCTCTGCTGCCTCGGAAAAGCGACTTCCCTTGTGCACACCACAAAGCTCTCCCCGCCTTCTAGGTCCACGCAACGCGGAATGCAAGATTGCGGAATGCAAGATTGCCAACTCGGAAACAAGATTCACACGAGGCTCCACACACACACACACACACACACCCCTGGCACCATTGCGGGAGGAAACCTGCTGCGCCAGCCCACGATTGCCCCACGGACCTGCCTTTCCTTGCAGTGGAAATGCTGGCTGTGGGGCAGCCGGTATATACCAGGAAGGTCCTTACCTGTGAGAAGTGAAGTTGTCATACGAGCCCACAGTGTAGTGTCGAAAGAGCCTCTTGGTCCTGTCTTCTCGGGTTTCTGGAAGGGAAGAGCAAATGTTTCTCAGAGACGTCGAAAGTCGGGAAGCACCAATTTCAACCCCTTCCCTTCCCTCGCCTCCCATGGGATGTGCCCATCCCAAGCTCTTGCTGTTAACGAATGGTATCTGAAGAAGTGTGCATGCACACGAAAGCTCATACCAAGAACAAACTTAGTTGGTCCGATTCTAAAGCTTTGGGGACACTGCTTTCAGGTTCTTGTAGGGTCTAAAGCTTTGGGGACACTGCTTTCAGGTCTTGTAGGGATAACATCATCATCTGCAAAGGCACGTAGTTTGTATTCCTTCTCACCCACCCTTATTCCTTTAATCTGTCTCTCCAATCGTATCATATTCAGAAGGACCTCAAGGACCGTGATAAACAATAAAGGGGAGATAGGGCACCCTTGTCTTGTTCCTTTCTCAACTCTAATTTCGTCCGATATCACACTGTTTATTATAATTTTGGCTTTTTGTTCTGAATAAATGGCATTAATGCCATTTAGGAATCGTTGTCCCACCGCCATCTTTTCTAAATTTTTCTTCATAAATGTCCAAGATACATTGTCAAAGGCTTTTTCAGCATCTATAAACATTAATACTGCATCCGTATTGATATTTTTTTCCAATTTCTCTAAAATGTCCACAATAATTCTCGTGTTGTTGCTAATTTGTCTTCCAGGTAAAAACCCTGCTTGATCTTTGTGGATATAATCCTTCAGGACTCTTTTTAATCTCGTAGCCATGACATTCGCAAATATTTTATAATCCACATTTAAAAGCGAGATTGGTCGGTAATTTTTCATCAATGTCTTATCTGTATCTGGTTTCAAAATCAGTGTGATATAGGCCTCCTTCCATGTCTCTGGTGCCCTACCTCCTTCTAGTATCTCGTTGCAGAATTTAATTTCAGTGATCAAACAGATGGTATTGGAGATCTCAGGAAAATGCCTGGAGCACAAGAGACTGGTCAAGTTCATTGGAGTAGACTTGATTACTGAGGATGATTACTTGAGATTCAGTATTCAAACTCAGAAGGTGTTAATGAAATCCTCATTTGCTGTAGAATTAAAGAGTCAAGTGCCAATGAAAGACCTTTTACTTATGCACTAAAATTACATATTGCAACAGAACATGTTATTAAGGTTATGTATTACACAATATACATATTATGCCTGACTGGAAGGGTGAGACTACTAATTAAGGGAGATAATACACTTGTCACGATTCCCACCTTTATTCTGTGACCTAATATGTTATTGTGCCATATGAATGCTATTGTAGGTGTGACTCCATATTTCATGTTTAATTACAAATGGCCACAACTTCCAAACAGCAAGCTTCCTAAGCCTTCCCTCATTTTCACAATGCCTCGTCTCTTCATACAAATGGGACACCCATCACAGTCTCTTTAAGCCACCACAGAAACGGACGTGTCTCAATACAGCTGGAAATTAGCCCATGAAAAAGTGCACCCAACAGGACTTCTGGTGCTTATACAGAGTGGTGATTGAAGCAAAGGCAATTTAGACTCACCAGGAATGTAAGTAAAAAAAAAATTGTTTATAGATTCATAGAAATATAGAGTTGGAAGGGGCCCCAAGAATAATCTAGTGAACGCCCTGCAATGCAGGAATCTCAACAGTCTCCTCTTAGCTTCGCAAATGTGCTATTAGTTGTGTTAATTCTCAGTTCCTGTAAAGTGAAATTTGTTTTTTCATAGCTGTGAGAAGAGAGGAGCTTGAGCTCTTATGGTTTTTCAGTTTTATAACACTGAGATGCAGAAATTTAATTCCTGCATACCATACGGCAATTATAGGCACAAAAGCCTTCTTGGAATCAAAACAGCTATGATATCAAGCACAGCCTGTAATGCAGCATAAATTTATAATGCAGAGTCTTATTCAGTAAAACAATAAAAGCTTTACTGAGTTAAAATAAACCTGTTTGCAAATAACAGCATAATGAACAAAAGATTAAAGGAGCTTCAGAGCATACACAGAGTTTCCATTCAGCACAAGTTTGGCAGAGCACAGGCTCCACCACATACATACACAGACACTGAGTCTGCCTGCAAGCAGATACAGTACAGTGGACACTCGGGTTGCAAACGAGATCCATGCAGGAGGCGCGTTCGCAACCCACGCCGCTGCATCTGTGCGTGCGCATGATGCAATTAGGAGCTTCTACACAAGCGCAAAGTGCGATTTAGCACTTCCGCACATGCGTGAGTGCCGAAACCCAGAAGTAACTCGTCTTCACTCTCTGAAGACAAGAGAGCATTTGACTTATAAAGTATTTGTTGAGGCAAACCACACAGCAAGTGCAAAGTCCAGTGGCTAACAAAGTTCTGCAACTGCCAGAGTTCTCTCAGTCTACAGGTCCTTAACACTTCAGCCATGATATGAAACCTGCCTGGTTTACAACAAATAAATGAGGAGCATACATTACTAATTTTGTACATCCCCACGATGAATGTTAGAAAAACAATATGTCTACTTGGCTAGTTACAGTGGGAAAATCTAAGAAAATATTAAATAGCATGTTATTTCATGTAATCATGAATGCTCTGGGGCGACAGTTCTCTTCCACTATTTCTTTTTGAAATCTGGAGATTTCAACTGAACCCCTTTTTATTGTATTCTTTAAAAATCTCATTTAATTGCCTATTTTGTAGCCAACATTGTAAATAGTCTTTCAATGCATCATACTTTTTTAGTTTGAGTTTACCTTCTTTTTAGTTTGAGTTTACCTTCTTCTTCTGTTAACAACTCTCTATATGTCAACCAACTTACTTTTTTGGTCGACTTAAGTGAAAATGCTTCAGTGGGTGACAGCCACCGTGGCATTTTCTGCTCTAACATGTCTTTATATTTTCCCCACACTCTTATTAATGACATTCTTATTATATGGTCTGAAAAACCTTTATGTATTTTCTCTTTCCCATACCATAAATATGAGTACCGTATCATGACAAAATATATTGTCATGTCCCTCTATCCAAACAAGACATGCTGCTTCATTTGAAGACTGGAGGAGAAAAGCCTCTTCAATCTCTTATGTCTGTTAGTATCTTATGTTCTATCCTTGGTCTTTTCCCATTCCAGATAAATTTTGAAATATCTTTTTGCCATTTTTTTAAGCATAAATTGTTATTTATCACTGGGATCATCTAAAACAGAAATAGCACCTTTGGCAAAGCACTCATCTTTTCCTCCAAATTCCATCTCTTCTAGGACTTTTTTCATAAAGTCCCAAGAAATATTATCAAAGGCTTTCTCTGCGTCTATAAACATTAGGGTCGCTTGTTTTTCATTACTAACTCCCAGATATTCTGTTATATTCAAAATATTTCTTATGTTAGCTTTCATTTATCAACCTTGTAGAAACCCTGCTTGATCTCTGTGAATATATTCTTCTAAAGCCTTTTTTAATCTGTTTGCTAAGATGTACGCAAACAGTTTGTAATCATTGTTTAATAGAGAAATAGGCCTATAATTTTTAACTGACATCAAATCTGAATCTTGTTTTGGAATTAGTGTTATATATGCTTCTTTCCTTGTCTCTGGAACCTTCCCTATTTTTAAAATTTCATTCAGATCTTTTAGAGAGTTCACAAGCTGTTCACTCAGTTTCTTGTAATACTTAGCTGATAGCCTATCCGGTCCAGGTGATTTCCCTACTTTTGCTTTACTTATTGCACTTAAGATTTCTTGCCCTGTTATTTCTTCATTTAATACTGCTAACTTATCTGTTTTTATTTTCGGTAGATTACTCTTTTTTAAGATATTCCTCTTTCTTTGGTATCTTTTCTGTTCCCTTTCTATATAAATCAATAATGTACTTGACAAAGGCTTCCCTGATTTCTTTTGGTTTTTCTGTTATCTTGCCATTTGCCATTATTGTGTTGATATAATTTTTGACTCATTTTTCCTTATTTGCCATGCCAATAATTTTCTGACTTATTGGCATGCTCAAAATATTTTTGTTTGCATCTTTTAATTTTCCATCCTATTTCTTCATTAATAACCATTGAATATTGTATTTGCAACAACCTAATTGCCTGTTTTACTGTTTATTTGTTAAGATTTTTTGCTAATTCTTTCTCTTTTTCTGAAATTGCATCTAAAATTTCTATTTTCTTCCCCCCCTCCTTGCTTTTTTATTGAATTTTGTTGGACAAACAGCCCTATCATAACTGCCTTGCTGGCGTCCCATACTATCTGCAATGAAACCTCCTTATTCAGATTTAGCTCAAAATAGTCTCCCAGAGCTTTCCTTGCTTTATCCACAAAAGGTTGGTCCTCTAATATGTCTTCATTTAGTCTCCATCTAAATAAAGTATGATGTTCTCTTTGTAGTTCCATTACAATGGCATTATGATCTGAGAAGGTTCTCGGTTCTATTTGTATTTTTAAAACTCTTAATTCCATCTCCTTTGTCATCCAAATAGCGTCCAGCCTGGCACTGCTTTCATGCACATGGAAAAGAAAGTGAACTGTTTATCCAACAAATGTCTTATTCTCCATATGTCAACCAAGTTAAGAGTCTATACCATTTAAAAAAGGCCTTTGGCAATCTACCTTCTTTAGTTTTCTTTTTTCTGACTGTCCTATCCAACTCTAACAAGGGAACACTGTTTAAATCTCCCATCAATATTATCTTTCCACCTGCATAATCTAACAACTCTGTCCCCATATATATATATATATATATATATATATATATATATATATATATATATATATATGGTGCATGGATACCTACTAATATGAAATATGAAATTCTCTCCCTTTACTTTAATTTGTACCATTAACATTCTTCCTTTCTTATCTTTTTTGATCAGTTTTGGTTCAAGTGCAGGTTTTATATAAAATCCCCCCCTTCTCTTGGCATCATCTGCTGCTATATAAAGTCCAAACCTATTTTTTTTTGTTAGTTTGATTCTTTTAATATTATTTTTGCAATGTGTGTCTCCTGTAACCAAATTACGTCAACAAAATTCTGTTTGAGAATTACATGCTCAATTCTATTTCTCTTGGCATTGCTGTTAAGCCCATTTACAATCCATCATTTTCTGTTTTCCAGGTAAACAGTGGGGGGAATGATACCGTCACAACTGAGGTGAATTTCACTTGATTTATTTGTTTCATTTGCTTACACTTTGTGCTTCAGATCAGGAAAAAATGAGCTGGTTTATTCAAATTTTGGAAAACTGGATTAGTGTTACTTATTTAGAAGAATACCTGAACTTTGTGGTTCATCCTCGATGGTTATTCCTGCTTCCGATTTTGATTTATTCATTATGGTTATATTTTTATCTTTTTGGCTGTGCAATCTCATTTTTGCTCTTTGCTTACAAGAACATGAATAACCACCAAGAAAATGATTTCTATAGCAAATTTTGGGACAAGCCCAGGCATGCTTTGGCTCAAATTTTCGAGCTAGTTGGAAAGATATGGCATGGTGAGTACCGGTACATGTTCCTTTCATACCAGTAATTCCACCTTATGAGCCAGTATAATTTCATAGGACTGAGCATCAGAATTTCAGGCTTGAAGGACTGGAACAATAGTTGCCACAGTGCATCAGCCTGGACCTCTAAACACACCTCAGTGTCACAACAGCTACAAGTTCCAGTTGGCTACATAAGGATCAAAACAAAGGAATGGATATTTATATATGTAATAAACAATGATATAGAGAATTTTTATGAGGTATGAAATCAAGACATATTACAGAAGAATGGGTCAGTTGGCGGATGCTTAAACACCATACATTTAATCACATTTAAAGCATGCTTCTCTCCCAAAGAAACCAGGATAATGTTGTTTACACCTCACAGAGACACAATTAGCAAAGCCGTTTTAAAATACTTTAATGGATTGTGGAAAGGGAGAGAGATTGGCTTTAAGTGTGTAGTGGGTACACAGCCAATGTGATTAATTGTATAGTGAGATTTAACATAAACGATGGAATTTGCCAGCACAGGATGTGGTGATGGCTACTGCTTTAGATGGACACTGTGGGAAAAAGGACGGTGGACTATAGATGATTTAGGCCTGATCAGCAGAACTTTTCCTATATTCTGAATGCTTCCTAGAGGGCTGATATTTCTTTAGGAATTGATATAAAAATCAAAAATACACTACTAAACCCAAATCTGGGCCATATGCATGAGACCCTGTAACTACTTATGACATCATTAAGGGTGTATCTGTTGTGGCAACATTGTTATAAAGTGATTCAGAAAATGGTCTGAAGATGCCTGAAGTTGGAGCTCTTAGGGAGAGGGGATAAATGTACTCCAGGCCCTAGATAGCTCTTTCCCAAAGCAATCCTGTGCAGAAGGGTAATACTGCCCTTAAAATAAAATTTAAAAATCTCCAAAACATTTATCATAATAATACATAAAGTTAAAAGTAGTTTAAAACAGAAAATAGCTTAAACAAAGACTGGGCAAAACTGTTTCCATCTGTCCCTGGAAGAAAGCAAGGAAGGAACATTCCATGAGAGGAGAAATTCCCCTTCCCGCCATTAATTCTGGGACAAACACAGAGAAAGTCCTGTTACATGTGGATGACAACCTAGTATCCAGCAGGCTGGAGGATAAAGCAGAGCTTTTTACCTAAATTTCAGTTTTTTGAACCACACTGATTTTCTCCAGTAAAACATTTCAATATTTTGTTTACCTTTCAACAAAGTAATATTTATTTGTATCATTTTATTTTCAGGTTATGAAATTGTTGGCATGGAACATCTCCCTAAAGGACCAGCGATAGTTATTTTTCATCACCCAGTTGTTCTTGTAGGCTATGCCTTATTTTTTACAAAACTTTTTAAAGAGACAGGGAGACTGTGCCATTCAGTAATTGATCATGCCCTGTATGGGATTCCAGGTAATTTATCTATATTTAAATTATGTATTTTTACATAAAACATGTGTTAAATCTGACATAAAACAATGCTTTCTAAGATATAAAACAATTCTCTAATATATAAAACATTGTATTAGGCAAGCCGATAAAAAACCACAGATAAATAAAATGGCAGCAGCAGGTGAAAAAGTAAGTTAGTGGAGGGGAAGGTTATTTCTCACCAAGCCCCTGAAAGTAAACAGATTGAATGTAGGGTGAATAATTATTTCCAATTCATTTCTTTCTTCAGGGTTTTTTTCAACAGAAAACACACCATAAGGAAGACTCAGGTCACAGTATGATGAAGGAAAGGTCTTATTTATTAAGTATAATGGCCTAAAGGATCTCTAAAGCAAATTAAACTACCCAACTCAAAAAACAGTTAGGCAGGAGGAAACTCCACTTTCCTGGCCATGTTTACACGTAACATTGCCTCAGAGTAAAGGACTGGAAGGAATATGTCCTCCTTGTTCCAAGAATCTTGGGCACGTGACTTGGGAAGCACAAACCAATGTGAATGTCAAGCCAAATGACCCAATGCAAGGCCGAGCATGGCTCTGTCAATATTATATTGGCTTATAAACTTCAGACTCCAAAGGGCTACATCATCCAAATGAATATGCAATGGGGGTTGAATAATTTCCATTGCAACTTTACAGGGGCACATTCTCAATACAAAATCATTCCTGGGGGCTGGTATTGCCAGCCACCACAGTTCTACATTATTATTCAATATTATCTTTGTCAGTACACTAAGGAGTTGCTTTGATGTTATGAGGATGTTTTGTGAAGTTTTTGAATAAATCTTATCAGGTTTTATAGAGAATTATATAAAACTTAATATCAAATATATTTCTTCTTTTTTTATCCATACTATGACTTTGCTCTAAATACAATAAAAACAAAGAGAAAGTGAGGGAGAAAGGAATAAAGAGAGAAATAGAATTTAAAAAGAGGATAAAAGAGAGCAAAATAAAATTCAGAATATAAGTGACTCCTGATTTGCCTGTCTGCTATACATAAACAATATTCACTTCATCTACTCCAATGTTCCTCCCAACACTGGCACTTTGTATAAAAAAACACATTATATTCAATTCTCAAAATCCAATGTCATTATTTGTTTTGTTTTTCTTGCATAAAGTCTCTGAGAGGTTTCCAATCTTTAACAAATGTTAACAATTACTTTTTTGTGCTTAAACACGTCAATTTCAGTATCTCAGCGAAGTCTGTTAGTTTTAACAGCCATTCTCCTATTGTTGGTAATAGCCTTTTTCTTTTTCTTTTTTGAAAGCACACAGAGTGAGATTGAGTGCTGAGGTGAGCACCTTTTGGACAAGTGTTCCTCAAGTCAAGTCTGTAGTACAACAGATTGATATTCAAGTTTGAATCATGAAAAAAATACAGCCCATGGTGCCTTGATGGACAATCCAAGTCTTCAATCCCTATAGGTTGTTTGGGTTTTGGATAAAGCAGATACTCACACATAGACAGATACACACAAAAGCAATGAGAAAAAAAATCTCAAAGTATGATAGGTATATGAATGGACTTCAATGTGGGAATACGTTTTTAAGGTGCTCCTGCACCTGTTTGTTTAAGGTAACCTTCCGCGTTAGGAAGGAAGGGCGAAGGATCCAGCAGAGCGTTTGCTGCATGGATCCCTCCACGTTTGGGCAAAGTGCGCCTATTTAGCAAATGTAACGGTCAGTTGATGGTTTCCCGCCCAGAGCCTGGCTTAGAGACAAGGTTGTGATCGGTTCTTGTAATTGTTATGACGACGTTTGATTTCTTAATAAATAGCCTCCGCTCTCTGTAGCGTGTGTGGAGAACGCGCGAGACAAGCCAGAGAGAACATCAGTGCGAGACAAGCCAGAGAGAAACCGAAAGCAAAACCAGCCGCACAGAGCAGTTGAGAGCTTCTTCACCATTGACTGCAGTCTCTTAGTTTTTATTTCTTTTATTTAAAAAGCTTTTATTTGGCCTTCTAAGTTTTGGCCGCTACCTAGCTTAGCCTATCTTTCTCTCCGGAGACCTCCGGAATCTCCGGAACCTTCAGATACCTGCAGAAAACCTTCGGAAACCTTCAGTAACCTTCAGAACTCATGACAACTACCTTCAGATCATAGCCAGCGGACCCTTTCACGACGCAGTGGGAGCAGGAACTCCGGGATTACTGGTCGTCCCATCTGCTGGCTATCCCCACACTTCAAAACAAATACACTCCAGAATGGTAGAATGCATCTTCCTGCTGGGAATTATGGATATACAGTTAGAACAGTACTATGGAACTTTTTAACAATATAGGATTACGGGATGTGAAATTTTATATCTATGAAAGGACCATTATGGCCAGAACTTGTAAACAAAAGAGGAACTAACGTAAAGTCCCCCTTCCATGAAATCCTAGTTGATCAATAATAGAGCAATATCTTCGGAATAATGACGCTTTTATAGTATACACTCTATTTCCTAAATAAGAGTTATGTAAAAGGCGCTTTTCTATTTTGGGCTTACTTTTTCAGGACTGAATATGTTTTGGGATGTGATCTTTTTGAGAGATTTCAAGAAAGCTGAATGTATGGAAATTCTGAAGAAAGGCCATTTATTGGGCATTGCACCTGGTGGAGCTAGAGAAGCAAACTTTAGCAATGACTACACCTTAATGTGGAGTAACCGCACAGGTTTCGCTCGGCTCGCTTTGGAGGCGAAAGTGGTGAGTGATCTTTGGGCAATTTGCATTGTCTTCACAATTATCCTGGATATGACGTATTGTGTTGACATCCTTGATTTAGCATCCTCCATAGCCGAGGATGGCAAATATCCTGTTTGGGGGTCAAATGATATCTGGAGAGCCATGGCTTTCCCACCCCTGCTTTTTTTTAAAAAAGCTACTGAAATCATTAATGTTTAATAAGAAAAATGGCCTTTGCCCCCCTTTTTTCTCTTCAGTTCCTGAAAATCTGGGCAACAACTTGTGAAGTTTCTTCATCTGAGATATTTGAATAGATATTTTGAAGCCAATTGTGTAATTTGTGACTTGCTTCTCATAATAATCCCAGATGTGAAGCATTCTTCTTTGTCCTTAACAAAAATAAAGGTGGGGTGGTCAGGATGAAGTAATTATCCACTTCTCACTTTTCTTTCATTTTTGTTTCATCCTTCATTCTTCTAGCCCATCATCCCAATATTTACACAAAACAGTTGTGAAGCATACAGGACCTTTGGAAACACAAGTGAGTTAAATATCTTATGTTTCTTGGTTGAGCAAGAGAACCAGTTTGAGGCAATATATTTTAATAATAAACTATGATTTTTTAAAAACCATAAAATTACCTATTGCCTACCTACTAGGGGAGTTTATTCTGTGGACACTTATCTGTGCTGCCTGCCTCAGTATTGAGTAAATACAGTGGTGCCTCGCAAGACGAAATTAATTTGTTCCGTAAGACTTTTCATCTTGCGGAAATTGCGTCTTGCGAGGCACCATCCAAGATGGTGGATGCGGACGACACCCCTCCCGACCGGAGCCAAAACGTAAGCCTTTACAGCACAGCTATGATGCGCGGCGCTGCGTTTTAAAGCTGCAGCGGGCGAAGAGCAGCACTGCTGTTCGCTCACTGCAGCCTTAAAATGCGGCGCCGCACGGCTCCGGTGCCGGTCGGCTAGGGGGCCATCGGATCGTCTTGCGAAAAACAGCCATAGACGAATTCGTCTCGCAAGTCAACTAAAAACTCGCAAAATCCTTTCGTTTTGTGAGTTTTTCATTGTGTGAGGCATTCGTATTGCGGGGTATCCCTGTATGCCTTTGTTTAGTTTTCTATTAGATTTAAAACAAAGCAGTAATCTATAAAAATGGTAGGAAGCCCAACATGAACACGAAAAGAGCAGGAAACAAACCATATTCTGCAGTCAATTGTACAACTTATACCCCAATTGCCAAGAGCTGAGAAGAGCCGATTGAATATGTTGTATATCTTTTCGCAAGCACTCCTCCTCCTTGGGATGGATTGATTGCAATTGCTTAACAGAATTCTAACTAAGGTCCAATTTGATATGTGGTTGCTTTCTTTTACAGGGCTGACAAAATGGCTGTATGAGAAAACTCGACGTGTACTCCTTCCAATATATGGAGGGTTTCCAGTGAAATTGAGGACATTTATTGGAGAACCCATCCCATATGATCCAAATATATCTGCAACAGAGCTGGCTGAAAAAGTAAGTGAACTCTATACTTGGAAATACAAAAACATAGGAATTTTTTCCTATTTTTTTTCCTCTTTCAGTTCTAAATTGTATTCTGCACACTGAATTCCTCAATCTCTACAACCAGAGCTAGGCTTCATTATATATACATTTGTGCATTATTTTCATCACTCAGCAGTCCCCCTTTAACTTGTTGATTTTTAAACTTGTTGAGTCAGAGTTTCAATATGTGTGCAACCATGCATTCCACCAAGCCCAAAAATGTCCCTAAAATGTCACATTTTTGTAGTGGGTGCAGGGGGGGGGCAGTTTGCAGGCTCTTTCAATTGTGTTTCAAATATACATGATTTCTCTTAAATGTGTGGTTCCTCAGAATGTAACCCCCATGTAAATGGGGAGTAGCCTGCACTATATAAATACAGTGAATGGAAAAAAGTACAATGATTGACAAAATGTTTCGTGGTATGCGTCCCCGTCCCCCCGTCCCCGAAAAAAGCACTGGTGTAATATAACCCAATAGCATTTCTTCAGGTCTCCTTACATGGCTGAAAGAAACAACCATGTAGGCAAAGTACTGTGCACAAAGCAGCCCAAAGTACATATTGTAGGCTAGACTGTTTCTGTGCCATTATCATAGAGTGCTGTGGGTAAACATAAAACAAGGGACTGGATTCACAGAGGGATGAGCAGTTTTGTAGTTGGGTTTCCTTGCCCTGGTTGCTCTTGCCCAACCCTCCATTCTGAAAAAGTTGCTCCTGAGGGTTGAGGGACAAAGACTCTCCTGCAACACACCTCTGTACACAAACAACTGGATTTACATTTACAGCACTGTCCCTCAAAATAAATTCACTTGTTTATCCTGGAAAGAAATTACAGATGTAGCTGGGGAAAAATAGTATTATGGCTGCTAATGATTCTGATTCCTTTAGCTTTTTCCTCATGGATATTTATAACTGTGAATATCTATTTTGCAATATATTTCTACAATACAATGTATTCCTTTTCTTTCTTTTCAACAGACCAAGACTGCACTTGAAAATCTTCAGAATAGACACCAAAAATGGCCAGGAAATATATTAAGAGCTCTTTCAGAGCGATTTGATAAGCAATACAAAGCTAACTAGTCTATATAAAACATTTGCAATGTTTTTGATCATGCACCCATAGTAGAAAACTAATAATTATGCAATTAAAGCTAAGGTAATGTAGATAGAATTGTGCTGGATTCTGCATCTTATCTGTTCTTATTTCCAAACAGGACTCCCATGGGGGAGTGAATCCAGCAATGGAGTCTGGATTCCTGCCACCCCCTAAGTTCCCCTGTGGGTGGGTGCAGTTCTCATGTTTCTCCATGGGAGAGGCACTACTCAAAAGTTGAATTTAATGTTTGAACTTCCAGTTCTGATTACCATTAATGTCTGTTTGGACCACAATCTTTACTACCTTTCTAGTGTCTGAAGTGATTGGACCTGATGTCTTCCAGTCTTCATCTCACTATTCAGGCCAAGGGAGCTGGCATTTGTCCACAGACAGCTTTCCAGGTCATGTGGCCAACAAGATTAAACCACTTTTGGTGCAAATGGAACACCGTGACAAAAACCAGAGGGCACGGAATCGCCATTTCCCTTCCCACTGCAGTGTTACCTATTTATCTACTTGTGCTGGTATGCTTTCGAACTGCTGGGTTGGCAGAAGCCAGGACAGAACAACAGGAGTTCACTCTGCCGTACAGATTCAAACTGCCGATCTTCTGATCAGCAAACCCAAGTGGCTCAGTGGTTTAGACCACAGCGACACCCGCATCCCTACAATGGAGGGTTGTAACCAGGCATAGAAAGCAGGTCATACAGGGAGCACAGTGGGACTTAAGTTTAGGCATGGATAGGACAGTAACATGGCTGAGTGGGGATTTGAACCTGATTTGAACCTTGGTCTCCCACTAGTGATTTTCATGGGCAGATAACTGATTTTCATTATTGCAAGATATCGCCAGCTAAACATGGCAATATATTGATATATCACGATATCTGAAACAAGGAAGGAATTACACAGAGGCAAACAGGACAATGCCCTGGCAACTGCTACTACTCAAGGGTCTAAAACTGATAAATGATGATATCATCAATCACCTTATGGTCACTTTCAGCAGCAGGCAAGCCAAAATGCATCCAAATGAGACTTTTGGTTTGGGGCTTGGCTACCAAATGGCGGGATTCAGGACAATCTAAAGTACAATAATGAGTCATTGTGAACACAAATAATCTGGGACTGCCAGGCTGCCAGCAGGCCTTCTAGGTGGCAGAAGTGGCAGAATTACCAACAGTTGGAAGGAGGGGGTAGAAGCAGTGGCAGCCTGGAAGCATTGGCAAAATAATGAGCAGTCTGCTAAGCCTTGTCATGGCCGTGGGCAGCAGCCGAAGAAGAGGGGGCAACCTGTGAGGTCTTGTTGTAGTGGCGACAGTAATGCTGGCCTGCAAGGCTTTGTGGCAGTAGCAAAATTGCAGTGGCAGTAGCAGCAGCCTGCCATTAGTGCCAGCACTTTCTATGGCTGCCATGAGGCCTTGCAGACTGCCACCACTACTGCTGCCACCTCTTGATGTCACCGCAAGGTCTCACAGGTTGCCGCCACTACTGCCACCACCTCCCCTCACTGTTGTGAGTCCTCTCAGACCACCATTGCTTAATAATCTTATTCCTTTCGTTGCACATATGCTGCCCGATCACTGCCAGTGGCTGCCAATCACAGTCCTGCTTGCTGCACCAAGGGCAGCTGTCTTTTGGCTGCCACAGTGGAATCGGAAGAGCTAATGGTGATGATCAGGCAGTTGAGATAGAGCGGTTGTGTACTGTGCTCACCTGCCAGAACGCAGCACACAACCACTTGCGTCGCTTACAATTGCTGCTTCCAATCTTGGGCTTGTGCTGTGTTCTGGCGGGCGAGCGATTTTCGGCATTCCCCTATATAATCCTTCCCAAAAGCTCAATCTCTCCTATTTTCTAAATTTTGAGGACCCCAAAATAGGGGGCATCTTATACATGGGGGCGTCTTATAGACAGAAAAATAGACGGAAAAATATGGTAATCTATTTCAACTCTGCTGGATATACTCGAGACCTGCTAAAATCCTTAGCAAATCACTTTTGTAAATACCTGGGAAGAAGGTTGACCGTCTCTCCTTGCTTGTATCTGGAAGTCTTGTTAGTTCAATTATTGGGAAACAAGGCCCCCAAGTTAATCCCTAAACCGCTCTATCAACACAGCATTGCCTAAGGACGACTTTGGAAAACAGAACCACATGCAAAATATCTTCCCATACAGAGAAACGGAACAGGACACAGGAAACCGATTATCCAGTCCTCCTGGCCACATTCACAAGTCTGGTTTGTGATTTAAAATCTTATTTCCTTTGGCACCCAAATTTTCAAAAGCCCCCGCTGCAAAAACTGTAATTCAAAAGACCTTGTTTTCTTTCTCCTTCCTTCCCCACCTGTTTGATAGTATGAGGTTGCTGTTTTTTTCTTTCCGTCTTGTTTAGCTGGTTTTTAATTTGTATACTTAGACAGTACGTTTAGATCCACTGTTATCTTTCATTTGGAGGTTGGGTTTCAAATACTAGAAGGGGAGTATCATTGTTGAAATTCCACAGACACCTTCACCCCAGTATGGCTCCCTTTTGTTACACACACAGCTCAAACTGACAACAGTGATTCAGATCAATTTGGCTAATGTGCGCACTTCCAGTTGATCACCAAGCCGTGAGCAAGCAGGATTCAACTCCCTGGGGAGAACCTATTTGGGGGGGGGAGAAAGGGGGGATTTCGTAGGCGTCGCAATCTCCCCAAAACCTCAGGAGGATATACCAACAGCATAGAATGGAAATAAACACAGCCTGCCCTCCATTCTTCTCTCATCATCGATGTAAAGAAATAAATATACAGAAAGAGAACCTACTAAATTGACACTGACATAAAAACCCCATAGCTACCATGTATGGACCAGCAGCTTTTACAGCCTCAGAGGCTCCAGAAATATTAAAACAGCTGGTCAACTCACATGTAACAAAACAAAACAAAAAATCCACTACAGTATAACCTTATACAAGTGTTTATTATAAGCATACAAGTGTGATAGACAAATATTAAGAGAGGAGCGGAATAATGAATTAGAGATGTCAGTCTTGGCCAAGCAAATGGGAACGTGTGCTAAGGACTATCTATGACATCTAGCTGCTAGACAAAAAATAATATTTGAATTTACATCGACTTCTTTGTTTAATAGGGGCAATCAATCTGCTAGAGATTTAAAAGGGGCTTTCAAACATAGATCAGAAGAATCTTTATTTGCATCAGCAACTAGCCATAGCAATAAAATAAGATGTACTGAAGATAGAGGTAAAAACCTAACTGAACAAAATACATTTTGGAGGTTTCCATCAATAACCAAATAATAGATCATATTCGCTAATTGTTTTGTAGTTTTGCCTGTCACCTGATTATCTTGATCTGCTAGAAGAAAGGACACAGTAGCAACGTTCATATAATGTTCCACATTTGTAAATTTTTGGGAGAGGGTAATAGAACTGATTAAACAGAAAAATCTTAAATTTCCAGAGAAAAAATTCCTTTTGAATTATATTTCCAATACATGGAATCTAACAAAGGGACAATATAAATGGACTCTCTGTGCTTGGACTCGGGCTGTGCCGGGGGCGGAGCCAGTGGAGCAGGAAGGCTTCCCTGGGGTCCACCCCCTGGCCATTTAAGCAGCCCACACCTGCAAGAATTTATGCTCTTAGTCATGGCAAGAATTGAGTCCCAAGGGCCCCTGGATGCTTTGCTCATTCATTTGGGGGGAAATGATTTGGGCCAACACAAGGGTATTGATTTAACATGGGCTTTAATCGAGGACTTGCAATCTTTGCACAACCTGTACTGCTCCATAAGCCTAGGCTGGTCCGAGGTGCTGGAGAGACAATGGCACAACCCAGACTCAGTGGGCAACAACCGGGCTTGGCAAAAGGCTAATCGTGCTGTGAGGCGCTGTATACTACAGTGGGGTCATTGAGTGATTTACCACCCCAAGATCACATTCTTGGATGAGACCCTGTTTAAGCCGGATGGCGTGCACCTTTCCTTATCAGGAAACAATGTTTGGTTTCCAGATATGATTGAAGGTATTATGGCATGGATGTAGTTGTAAGTGTTTTTCGGCGAGCTGTCTGCTTGGTTGGGCATTGGGGCAATATACTGTCTTGAATGGAGGGGAGATTGTAGTCTCCGCCTGCCCCTCCAAACACTGGGATATCCCATGAAAAGGATTTGGGGGGAATGGTTATATCTGCATGCCCAGGCAGGGTCAGGGCTTAAGGCACTCCCCCAGGCGGCGGTCCCTACATGGGTCACCCTATTTGATGTAACTCTTAGGAACCCCTATCTGGATTTACCCATGTGTCATTTCCGGCGGGTGGGCTGGAAATATTTTGATTGCCCAAGCCAAACCTCTTTTATCTGTATTCAATAAAGTTGTGACCTGTTTTGATCCAAACCAGTCTTACTGGTCTCTTATTTATCTGGGTTGGGGACGTGGGAGCACAACGTCTGGTCCTGCAAGTGGTTGGTCAAGTTTATTGGAGTGGAATAAGTAGGAAAAGGAGAAACCTGCTCTTTAAAAGAATGTGTTATTGTTCTCAGCTTCCAGTTTATAGGAGTAGGATTGATTACTGAGGATGATTACAGTGGTACCTCTAGTTGTGGACACTTTCTGTTCCAGAGTGCCTTTCGCACCCCGAAAAGTCCACAACTAGAGCACCTCTTCCACACATGTGCACAGCACAATCGAGCGCTTTTGCGCATGCTCGAAGCATGCAGATCGCTTCTGTGTGCACGGCGAAACCCGGGTTTGCCGCGTTCGCAAGATGAAAAGTTGCAACACGAGGTAAGACTGTATTTGAGATTCAGTATTCAAACCCAGAAGGTGTTAATGAAATCCTCATGTGCATGCTGCTGTAGAATTAAAGAGCCAAGTGTCAATGGAAGAACTTTTACTTAGGCACTAGGATTCAATATTGTAAACAGAACATGTTATTAAGGTTTACATATTACAGCAGAACTTTCCAAAATTTTCATGTTTGTGACACACTTTTTAGGCATGCATCATTTCACAAACAGGAGGTTAAACTAACCCCTTTCCAGCACCAGGAGGAGTGCAGGGAGTGTTCAGGAGACACAACTGCACACTACAGCTGACACATAAACATTTGGAAACCTCTCATAGACATCTTGTACCCAGGGCTGGATTTAGGTTTGATGAGGTCCTAAGCTACTGAAGGTAATGGGGCCCTTTATATGTCCAGCTGTCCTTTGTCAACAACAAATTGTTGCTGTTTTTTGTGTTGAATATATGCTATATGGTAATTTATGGACCTAATAGGTATCTAAAGCCATTTGCACATAACAAAATATGTATTTTATCAAAGTGATTGTTGAACTGAAGTACAATTAAGAAGATGTTTATTGATGCAGAGAAAGCGTTTGTTTCTTGGAGGTTCATGAAGATGAATTTGCATAATATGGAGGTTGGCCAAAACTTTTAAAATGCTATTAATACAATTTATTCAGAGCAAAAAGCAAAGCTTATGGTAAATAATGTGGTATCAGAAGAATGAAGAATTAAGAATAGAGAAAGGAACCAGACAAGGGTGCCCTCTCTCCCCTCTATTATTTATCTCAGTCCTGGAGGTGCAAGTAAAGCACTAGATTTGATAAAAGAATTTGGACAACTTGCAGGTTTTAGATTGAATAAGAGTAAAACCAAAGTGTTAGGTAAATATCTCTCTAGTGAGGAGATTGCCAGGTTAGAGGAGAGCATTGGTTTTAAATTTGTTAAAAATGTGAATTATCTCGGTGTGAATGTGACTGTTAAAAATTTGAATTTGTATAAAGATAATTATGTTAAGTTATGGAATGAAATTAAGAGAGATATGGATATATGGTCTAATTTTTGGGTTGAATATCTGCTGTAAAAATGAATGTCTTGCCAAAAATGCTGTTTTTATTCCAAGTGTTACCCATCATGGACAACATGAAATGCTTTAGAGAATGGCAAAAAATATTATCAAAATTTATCTGGCAGGGGAAGAAACCAAGAATTAAGTATAAACTTTTAACAGATGAGAAAGAAAGAGGTGGCTTCTCCCTGCCAAATCTAAACATTTATTTTGAAGCTGCCATGTTCTGCAGGCTCAAAGGATGGTTTATGTTGGAAAACACTGATCTTTTAGATTTGGAAGGCTTTGATAATGCATTCAGATGGCATGCATATTTATGGTATAATAAGATAATGGCCCACAGATGTTTTAAAAACGATATAAGCAGAAAATCATTGTTCAATGTGTGGATTAGGTATAAAGCTTTATTAGAAAGGAAAACACATAGGTGGATTTCACCACTAGAGGCTAAAACCCAAAAAAGATTAAATATGGAAACCAAGTGGTTGAAATATAGTGATCTCTTGATGGAAGTTGATAATAAATTTAAACTTAACTCCTATGAACAGCTTAAAGATACATTAAATGACTGGTTGCAATATCATCAGATCAATGAAATATTTAAGGCGGATAATAAAAAATTCTGGTTTTCAATTAGAAAAATCCAGATTGGAAGTGGAACTGTTGGATACGAAGAGTAAAAATCTTTCCAAGATGTATAACTTACTGTTGGAATGGCATACGAAGGATGAACAAATGAAATCTGTAAGGATGGGCTAAGGATGTGGGGCACAACATTATGCTTAAAGATTGGGAGAAATTGTGGAAAAACGGAATTAAGTTTACTGCATGTACTGCTTTGAGAGAAAATATAATGAAAATGGTGTATAGATGGTATTTAACACCTGTAAAACTTGCAAAAATGTATCATACATCTGATAACAAATGTTGGAAATGTAAAGAAAAAGAAGGGGCCTTTTACCACATGTGGTGGACGTGCCCTAAGGTAAAAGACTTCTGGGCAAAGATTTATAATGAAATGAAAAAAGTGTTGAAAGACACTTTTATTAAGAAACCAGAAGCCCTTTTTACTGGGAATTGTAGGAGAGGAAACCCCCCCAAAGGACTTAACATTGTTTTTGCATGCAACAACTGTTGCGAGGCTACTATTTGCTAAAAATCAGAAGAGTCAAGATTTACCAACTATAGACGAATGGCAAATGAAGATGCTAGACTTTATGGAACTTGCCAAACTCACTGGGATACTCAGTGATCAAGGAGAAGAGATGGAGGAGGAAGAATGGAAGAAATCTAAAATTTATTTGAAAAAGTATTGTAATATTTAGTATTGCCTAAGGAAGTAGTTAGAGGTTTTAGTTATATTTTTAGGAAATAGGTTAATTATAGATGTTTTAGAAGAAAATATTGGTTAAGATGTTAGTCCATAGAAACTGCCAAAGAAGATTAGGGAAATGAAATTCAGATGGGGGGGGGGACTGGGGTAAGTCCCCTATTGATGTAAAGAATAAGTTATGTGATTGTAAGAAGAATACATTGTTTTCTTCTTTTCTAAATTTCTGTCTTTCCATGTTTTATTATGTTGTAATATTTTTATCTTACAAAATGAATATTTTTTTTAAAAAAATATGAAATTCTCGTTTACTTTAATTTGTACTATTAACATTCTTCCTTACTCATCTTTTTTGATCAGTTTTCATTCAAGTTCAGGTTTTATATAAAATACCACCCCCCTTCTCTTGGCATCATCTGCTGCTATATAAAGTCCAAACCTATTTTTTTGTTGGTTGGATTCTTTTAATATTATTTTTGCAATGTGTGTCTCCTGCAAACAAATTATGTCAACAAAATGCTGTTTGAGAATTACATGCTCAATTCTATTTCTCTTGGCATTGCTGCTAAGCTCATTTACATTCCAGCATTTTCTCTTTTCCAGGTAAACAGTGGGGGGAATGATACAATCACAACTGAGGTGAATTACACTTCATTTATTTATTTCATTTGCATATACTTCGAGCTTCAGATCAGGAAACAATGAGCTGGTTTATTCAAATTTTGGAAAACTGGATTAGTGTCACTTATTTGGAAGAATACCTGAATGCTGTGGTTCACCATCGATGGTTATTCCTGCTTCCGATTTTGATTTATTCATTATGGTTATCTTTTTATTTTGTTGGCTGTGCTATCTCATTTTTGCTCTTTGCTTACAAGAAGATGAATAACCACCAAGAAAATGATTTCTATAGCAAATTTTGGGAAAAGCCAAGGCATGTTTTGTCTCAATTTCTCGAGCTAGTTGGAAAGAAATGGCATGGTGAGTACATGTTCCTTTCATACCAGTAATTCCACCTTATGAGCCAGTATAATTTCATAGGACTGAGCATCAGAATTTCAGGTTTGAAGCATTGGAACAATAGTTGCCAAAGTGCATCAGGACTGGACCTCTAAACCCACCTCAGCGTCACAACAGCTACAAGTTCCGGTTGGCTCATAAGGATCAAAACAAAGGCGTGCATATTTATATATGTAATAAACAATGATAAAGAAAAAAACTTTTTATGAGGTATGAAATCAAGACAGGTTATTGAAGAAAGGGTCAGTTGGTGGCTGCATAAACACCATTAAAACATGCCTCCTCTCCAAAAGAAACCTGGAGAAAGTTGTTTACACCTCACAGAGACACAATTAGCAAAGCACTTTTAAAATAGTTTTATGGATTGTGGAAAGGGAGAAAGATTGGTTTTAAGTGTGTCGTGGGTACATAGCCAGTGTGATTAATTGTGTAGTTACAGGTAGGTAGCCGTGTTGGTCTGCCATAGTCAAAACAAAATAAAAAATAAAAAAAATCCTTCCAGTAGCACCTTAGAGCTTTAGTGTGCATCTGAAGAAGTGTATCAGAAGAAGAAGGTATCTAAAGAAGTGTGCATGCAAACGAAAGCTCATACCAAGAACAAACTTAGTTGGTCTCTAAGGTGCTACTGGAAGGATTTTTTAATTTTGTATTAATTGTATAGTGAGACTTTGAGGATGTGATCTTCCAGAGCATGGTAAACCACAAGGTAGCTGTGAAACATAAACGATGCAATTTGCCAGCACAGGATGTGGTGATGGCTACAGCTTTAGATGGACATTACGGGAAACAGGACGGTGGACTAAAGAGGCCTTTGACCTTATCAGCAGGAATCGTCTTATATTCTGAATGCTTCCTAGAGGACTCATATTTCTTTAGGATTTGAAGTACAAATAAAAAATACCCTACTAAGGTTACGTTTGCTTTGGGTTGCATTTTTTCGGGTTGCGAACGTGGGAAACCCGGAAGTGTTTGCTTCCAGGTTTCCCTGGATGAGCATGCACAGAAGTATTCTGTGTGGTTGGCGCATGTACAGAAGCATTCTGCGCAGGTCAGGCATGCACAGAAGAGCGGTATCGCGCTTTCGCTCATGCGCAAAAGCGCCACTCATGTTTGCAGACTTTTCAGAGTGCGAACAGAACCCTGGAACGGATCGGTTCCATAACCCGAGGTACCACTGGATTTATGACAAGATTAAGGGTGCACCTGTCGTGGAAACAGCTTGGTATAAAGTGATTCAGAAATGGTCTGAAGAAGCCTGAAGTTGGAGCTCTTAGGGAGAGGGGATAAATGTACTCCAGGCCCTAGATTGCTCTTTCCCAAAGCTGCCCTTAAAATAAAATAAAATTTAAAAATCTCCAAAACATTTATCATAATAATACATAAGGCTAAAAGTAGATTAAAACAGAAAATAGCTTAATCAAAGACTGGGCAAAACTGTTTCCATTTGCGCCTTGAAGAAACCAAAGAAGGAATATTCCATAAGAGGAGAGATTCCCCTTCCCGCCATTAATTCTGGGACAAACACAGAGAAAGTCCTGTTACATGTGGGTGACAACCTAGTATCCAGCAAGCTGGAGGATATAGCAGAGCTTTTTACCTAAATTTCAGTTTTTTGAACCACCCTGATTTTCTCCAGTAAAACATTTCAATATTTTATTTACCTTTCAACAAAGTAATATTTATTTGTCTCATTTTGTATTATTTTTAGGTTATGAAATTTTTGGCATGGAACATCTCCCTAAAGGACCAGGGATTGTTATTTTTCATCACCCAATTATTGTTGTTGGCTATACCTTATTTGTGACAAAAGTTTATAAAGAGACAGGGAGACTGTGCCATTCAGTAATTGATCATGCCCTGTACAGGATTCCAGGTAATTTATTTATATTTAAATTATATATAAAACAATTCTCTAATATATAAAACATTGTATTAGGCAAGCAGATAAAAAACCACAGATAACTAAAATGGCAGCAGCAGGTGAAAAAGTAAGTTAGTGGAGGGGAAGGTTATTTCTCACCAAGCCACTGAAAGGATGAATAATTATTTCCAATTCATTTCTTTCTTCAGGGTGTTTTTCAACAGAAAACACACCATAAGGAAGACTGAGGTCACAGTATTATGAAGGAAAGGTCTTATTTATTAAGTATAATGGCCTAAAGGATCTCTAAAGCAAATTAAATTTAGCCTACTCAAAATACAGTTAGGCAGGAGGAAACAGGCCACTCCACTTTCCTGGCCATGTTTACAGGCTATATTGCCTCAGAGTAAAGGACTGGAAGGGATATGTCCTGCTTGTTCCAATAATCCTTGGCATGTGACTTGGCGAGCACAAACCAATGTGCATGTCAAGCCAAATGACCCAATGCAAGGCCGAGCATGGCTCTGTCAATATTATATTGGCTTATAAACTTCACACTCCAAAGGGCTACATCATCCAAATGAATATGCAATGGGGGTTGAATAATTTCCATTGCAATTGTACAGGAGCACATTCCCAATACAAAATCATTCCTGGGGGCTGGTATTCCCAACCACCACAATTCTACATTATTATTCCATATTATCTTCATCAGTACACTAAGGGGTTGCTTTGATGTTATGAGGAAAAGCATTCTATAATTTTGTGATGTTTTTGAATAAATCTTATCAGGTTTTAGAGGGAAATGTATAAAACTTAATATCAAATATATTTCTTCCTTTTTATCCATACTATGACTTTGCTCTAAATACAATAAAAACATAAAGAGAGAGTGAGGGAGAAAGGAATAAAGAGAGAAATAGAAATAAAAGAGAGGATAAAAGAGAGCAAAATAAAATTCAGAATATAAGGTACTCCTGATTTGCCTGTCTGCTATATATAAACAATATTCACTTCATCTACTCCAATGTTCCTCCCAACAACGGCACTTTGTATAAACAAACATTATATTCAATTTTCAAAATCAAATGTCATTATTTGTTTTGTTTTTCTTGCATAAAGTCTCTGAGAGGTTTCCAATCTTTAACAAATGTTAACCATGAGTTTTCTGTGATTAAACATGTCAATTTCAGTATCTCAGCTAAGTCTGTTAGTTTTAACAGACATTCTCCTATTGTTGGTAATTGCCTTTTTCTTTTTCTTTTTTGAAAGCACACAGAGTGAGGTTGAGTGCTGAGGTGAGCACCTTTTGGACAAGTGTTCCTCAAGTCAAGTCTGTAGTACAACAGATTGATATTCAAGTTTGAATCATGAAAAAAATACAGCCCATGGTGCCTTGATGGACAATCCAAGTCTTCAATCACTATAGGTTTTTTTGGTTTTTGGATAAAGCAGATACTCACAAATAGACAGATACACACAGAAATCATGAGGAAAAAAGATCTCAAAGTATGATAGGTATATGAATGCACTTCAAAACAAACCCACTCCAGAATTGTAGAATGTATCTTCCTGCTGGGACTTATGGATATACAGTTAGAACAGTACTATGGAACTTTGTAACAATATAGGATTACAGCATGTGAAACTTTTATATGTATGAAAGGACCCATTATTGCCAGAACATGTGAGCAAAAGAGGAGCTAGCATAAAGTCCCCCTGCCATGAAACCCTAGTTGATCCATAATAGAGCAATATCTTTGGAATAATGACGCTTGTATAGTATCCACCCTATTTCCTAAATAATATTTATGTAAAATGCATTTTTCTATTTGGGGCTTACTTTTTCAGGGCTGAAGATGTTTTTTGATGTGATCTTTTTGAGAGATTTCAAGAAAGCTGAATGTGTGGAAATTCTGAAGAAAGGCCATTTATTGGGCATTGCACCTGGTGGAGCCAGAGAAGCAAACTTTAGCAATGACTACACCTTAATGTGGAGTAAGCGCACAGGTTTCGCTAGGCTCGCTTTGGAGGCGGAAGTGGTGAGTGATCTTTGGGCAATTTGCATTGTCTTCACAATTATCCTGGATATGATGTATTGTGTTGACATCCTTGATTTAGCATCCTCCATAGCCGAGGATGGCAAATATCCTGTTTGGGGGTCAAATGATATCTGGAGAGCCATGGCTTCCCCACCCCTGCTTTTTTAAAAAAGCTACTGAAATCAATAATGTTTAATAAGAAAAATGGCTTTTGCACCCCTTTTTTTCTTCAATTCCAGAAAATCTGGGGGGCAGCTTGTTTCTTCATCTGAGATATTTGAATAGATATTTTGAAGCCAATTGCGTAATTTGTGACTTGCTTCACATAATAATCCCAGATGTGAAGCATTCTTCTTTGTCCTTAACAAAAATAAAGGTGGGGTGGTCAGGACGAAGTAATTATTCACTTCTCACCTTTCTTTCATTTTTGTTTCATCCTTCATTCTTCTAGCCCATCATCCCAATATTTACACAAAACAGTCGTGAAACATACAGGACCTTTGGAAAGACAAGTGAGTTAAATATCTCCTGTTTCTTGGCTGATCAAGAGATCCAGTTTCAGGCAATATATGTTTTAATAATAAACTATGATTTTTTAAAAAACTATAAAATTATCTATTGCCTACCTACTAGCAGAGTTTATTACATGGACACTTATCTGTGCTGCCTGCCTCAGTATCTAGAAAATATGCCTTTGTTTAGTTTTCTATAAGACTTAATACAAAGCTATAATGTATAAAAACCGTAGTAAGCCCAACATGGACAGGAACAGACCAGGAAATAAACCATATTCTGCAGTCTATTGTACAACTTATGGCTCCAATTGCCAAGAGTTGAGAAGAGCCGATTGAATGTTGCATAACCTTTCCCAAGCACTCATATTATTTAACTCTTCTTCCTTGGGATGGATTGATTGCAATTGCTTAACATAATGCTAATTAAGGTCCAATTTGATATGTGGTTGCTTTCTTTTACAGGGCTGACAAGATGGCTGTATGAGAAAACTCGACGTGTACTCCTTCCCATATATGGAGGGTTTCCAGTGAAATTGAGGACATATATTGGAGAACCCATCCCATATGATCGAAATATGTCTGCCACAGAGCTGGCTGAAAAAGTAAGTGAACTCTATACTTGGAAATACAAAAACATAAGAATTTTTTCCTATTGTTTTTCTCCTCTTTCAGTTCTAAATTGTATTCCACACACTGACTTCCTCAATCTATACAACCAGAGCTAGGCTTCATTATATATACTTGTGTGCATTATTTTCATCACTCAGCGTTCCCTCTCCTTAACTTGTTGATTTTTAAACATGTTGAGGCAGAGTTTCGATATGTGTGCAACCTTGCATTGCACCAAGCCCAGAAATGACCGAAAAATGTCACATTTTTGTAGTGGGTGCAGGGGGGCAGTTTGCAGGCTCTTTCAATGGTGTTTCAAATATACGTGATTTCTGTTAAATGTGTGGTTACTTAGAATGTAACCCCCATGTAAATGGGGAGTAGCCTGCACAGTAAATGGACAAAAGTACAAAGATTCACAAAACGTTTAGTGGTATGCGTCCCCCTGTGTCCCCCCAGAAAAAAAGCACTGGTGAAATATAACCCATTAGCATTTCTTCAGGTTTCCTTACATGTCTGAAAGTAACAACCATGTAGGCAAACTACTGTGTACAAAGCAGCCCAAAGGACATACTGTAGCTAGACTGTTTCTCTGCTGTGGGTAAACATAAAGACAAGGGACTGGATTCACAGAGAGATGAGCAGTTTTGTAGTGGGGTTTCCTGTCCCTGGCTGCTCTTGCTCAACCCT
The DNA here is from genome assembly GCA_900245905.1 of Lacerta viridis. Taxonomy (NCBI): domain Eukaryota; kingdom Metazoa; phylum Chordata; class Lepidosauria; order Squamata; family Lacertidae; genus Lacerta; species Lacerta viridis. The sequence continues at coordinate 3,361,911 of OFHU01000837.1, read as the reverse complement.
CCATGCTGAAAAAGTTGCTCTTGAGGACTGAGAGAGCCAGTGTGGTGTAGTGGTTAAGAGCGGTAGACTCGTAATCTGGGGAACCGGGTTCGTGTCTCCACTCCTCCACATGCAGCTGCTGGGTGACCTTGGGCTAGTCACACTTCTCTGAAGTCTCTCAGCCCCACTCACCTCACAGAGTGTTTGTTGTGGGGGAGGAAGGGAAAGGAGAATGTTAGCCGCTTTGAGACTCCTTTGGGTAGTGAAAAGCGGGATATCAAATCCAAACTCTTCTTCTTCAAACTCTTCTGAGGGACAAGGACTCTCATGCAAGACATCTCTGTATTCAAATGACTGGATTTACATTTACAGCACTGTCCCTCAAAATAAATTCACTTGCTTATCCTGGGAAGAATTTACAGATGTAGCAGGGGGGGGGGAATAGTATTCTGGCTGCTAATCATTCTGATTCCCTTAGCTTTTTCCTCATGGATATTTATAACAGTGAATATCTATTTTGCAATATATTTCAACAATATAATATATTCATTTTTTCTTTTCTTTTCAACAGACCAAGACTGCACTTGAAAATCTTCAGAATAGCCACCAAAAACGGCCAGGAAATATATTAAGAGCTCTTTCAGAACGATTTGATAAGCAATACAAAGCTAACTAGTCTATATAAAACATTTTCAATGTTTCTGATCATGTGTCCATAGTAGAAAACTAATAATTATGCAATTAAAGCTAAGGTAATGTACATAGAATTGTGCTGGATTGTGTATGAATTATTTGGAAGGGTGGCTAGTTCAGCACCTGCTGTGCATGCAGAAGGTCCTAGGACGGGAAGACGTACAGGTGCTGTCTTGCCCTATCTTGCAGGACTCCCAGAATGCCCCTTTGGGGGAATTACACTGGTAGAGCCAGAACCAAAGAGTATAATGGGAGGATGGGTGTTTAACAGAAACCCAAAATAATGTTACACCTGAAAGAGTAATGCCTATAAATCAGCTGTATTAAAACAGTGACAATTCTTTTATGTTTGCAAAAGGCATGTTCTGCTTCTTATCTGTTCTTATTTCCAAACAGGACTTTAAACTAGGTTATTAAGTCCCATGAGGGAGTGAATCCAGCAATGGAGTCTGGATTCCTGCCACCCCCTAAGTTCCCCTGTGGGCGGGTGTAGTTCTCATGTTTCTCCATGGGAGGGGCACTTCTCAAAAGGGGAATTTAATGTTTGAACTTCCAGTTTTGATTACCATTAATGTCTGTTTGGACCACAATCTTTACTACCTTTCTAGTGTCTGAAGTGAGTGGACCTGATGTCTTCCAATCTTCATCCTCATGCCCTTCCACCTCCACAAATGAGTCCCAGCTGCTTAATTTTTAGTAGTTACGGAATTGCAAAAGGGTGCGGGCCAGTATAGTTAAGTGCAAGTGATTTACCTACACCACTTCTATTGGGAGTGTGTTCCTGCCATGGACAAGCCTCCATCTTCAGCCTGATTTTTGGTTGGTTCCTCCTTTATCTGGAATATTGGCGTTAATCAATAGGTGCTCCTGGACTGACATATGACAATGGGCTGTAATCAACAAGCTTCAAAATGGACTCGGCTTGGCTCTTTGAAGGTATCTGAATGTTTTTTCTCAAGTTTGAGAATCCTCAAAACAACCGGAGAAGGAAGGGGGAGACAAGGTGCTTTGTGCTTTCATATGGTTTTCAAAATGTCTTATTTTTTTCTTGTCCTCCCCTGTAAAATGAAAGAGATATTTGTAGCTGCGGCTATTTTATTCTGTCTGTTACTGTGGAAAAGGGGGAGGCTTTTGATTTATGCTCAACAAAGCCACTTCCGCCTATCGGCAGGAGGTGGTGTTGCGGGCATCACGACCCGAGCATGCGTGCAGGGGCTGCTGATACACAGCCCCTGCACGATTGGTGGATTCCCGGGGGCTTCTCCCCAGCGGCTGACCAATGCGGTTGGCTGAGGGGAGGGGCCAGCTGACCCTTTAATTTGAGACGACGGGAATCCTTCCCCCTCTCTTTTCGCTGCCCCCAGCCGTATCGGTTCTCACGCCCACCCACCCTTTAGGTTAGGTATTGACTTTGCTATGGACTCCGGTTGGTCGCCTCACTTGGCTGGGGGGCCGGGTAGGACTTTTTCCCATTGGACTAGCCAAATCGGGTTTTTTCACCTACCTCGTAGCAATTCGTCACAACTTTGGTTTTGGCGGTTAGGCATTGGATAACATCAATAGAGGTTAAAAGGGGAGGTAGCGCCATCACCTGCCCCTCATTGGAAGGGTATTCCGTTAAAGGTTTCCGGGGGCGTGGTCCCGTCCGAAGCCTAGGGAGGTCAGGGCCTAAGCCACGCCCCAACGGTGATCACGGGGGCAGTTCCCCTTGATCAACATCAGGGGTGCTGCCCTTGGTGGTTAACCCTTCACGGACCTCCAACACTCGGGTTGGGGGTCAGATATAGTGGTTAGGATCCAATGCCTAAGCCAATACCGCTCAACATCTGTAACCAATAAAGTTGTGGCCTTTTCGCCCATTTAATTCGATTCAATGTGTCCTGTGTCATTATTCACTTGGGAGGGAGGGATATAGCCACGCAAGGAATTTAACAAGGTTTTATTATGTCTTCCCCCCTTGTTCGAGGTTCAATTATCTTTGTATTAGACCAGGAGTGTGAGGGAACAATCCAGAGCAATATGATGAATAGATCTGGCAAGAGGCCAAACTTGTGAAAAGATTTAGCTTTTAACTGTGTGTCGAGGTAGAACTCCAGAGTGGAATTTTAATGGCAGAGCCTGGACATGTACTCTGTGAGTTATTTATGGCCACAGCTCATACGCTAGTCAGTAAACACCGTAAGGAATGGAATATGACCTTGTCCCATCCAGATAAACACTGCAAAGAAGTGAACAAGGGAAGATAGCAATTAATTCTCTCAGCACACCAGGCCTGAAACAACGATGTATATGAAAGACTACACACGTGAACTGGATTTTATATTTATAAGATATAACAGAGGTACTGTTTGTAGGGAGGAAAAAAATATGGTCAGCTGTATGAATGGGCTAAGGACTAGTGAAGGATGACAACTGGACAATAAACAAGAGATGATGTGGCTATGTGAGAAAATGAACAACATATTTGCAAGAGGAGTGGGAAACCTGATTTTAAGAAATTGTATTAAAGTAATTTGGTTTGATTGGTAATAATTTGGAAAATTAATAAAAAATAATTGGGGGAAATCATGTCCTGCCTCAAAGAGGGCACGTGTTGTGGTGCGACCTGGCAGCCAAACGCTGTGTTGTGGGTGGGAATATTTGGACAAGCCACAACACCCTATTGGTAGGTCCCTCAATGATGGGTGTAATCTGACCAATGGGATGCTAGCTAAGTCTATTGAGGGACCTACATAAGCCTATGCATGTGTCCCTGAGCTTCCTCTTTGGGCCAGTGCATTGGAACACCAGCAACGTGTCCTCTGCGAGCCGAAAGAGACCGCAATCTACCTTCAACGTTGCGGTGATCTGTTTCGATTTCCCTTATTTTTCTCTGGTTTACTCTTTAGTTCCCCCTTTAATTTTCCCCACGTACCTTGCCTTCAGCTTCCTTTTATTTGTAATTTTTATAGCTTTTGGTTTGTATTGTTTTACTGTGTTATTTTTTGTTTTGTTTTTATATAGGTTTTATTTTGTTTTTACGGGGAAGGGTCAGGGCTGCCTGGGAAGGGATCCCAGTCAACTAAATGGCTGGGGCAGGATCCACAGGGGGTGGGGGATGCAGTGGGACAACCGATCTCAGTGATCACGGGTAGGAGGAGGTATCTGAAGAAGTGTGCATGCGCACGAAAGCTCATACCAAGAAACTCAGTTGGTCTCTAAGGCGCTACTGGAAAGAATTTTCTATTTTGTTTCGACTATGGCAGACCAACACGGCTACCCACCTGTAACTGGGTAGGAGGAGGAGTTACGCTAAGACCACACCATGTCATTGCCAAGGAGGCAGGTTTAGTCATTGTCTGAGGACTGCCAGGACTGCCTCTGGGATACTGGAATCAGCAAGGGATACCCACATGACCTGAAGGTGCTGCTGTGTAATGCCAGGTCAATGATGAATAAGACCATTGCCATCCACAACCTGATTGTGGATGGAGGACTTGACATGGCATGTGTAACAGAGACTTGGTTAGATGAAGCAGATGGGCCTGTCCTTGCCGCTGCTTGTCCACCAGGTTTCTCTTACACACAGCAACCCAGGCCTTGTGGGCGGGGAGGGGGGTTGCAGTGATTTTTAGGAAGTCATTAGTTTGCACCAGGCATCCTATTGGGAAGACCCAGTTCTCTGAGTGCATGTTCTGGAAGTTGGGCAATAGGGGCAGTACAGGATTCCTCTTGGTGTACCAACCTCCCCACGGCACCAAGGATTCCCTGCCCGAGCTGCTTCAGGTTGTGGTGGACATTCTCCTGGAGACACCTAGTTTGGTTGTCCTAGGGGATTTTAATATCCATGCCTACACGATGTTACAAGGGGCTGCTCGGGACTTCGTGGAAACATGGCCTCCATGGGGATGTCCCTGAATAAGTCTGGCCCAACTAATAGCTGAGGACATGCCTTAGACCTGGTATTCACCTCTATGGATGCTGGTGATCTGACATTTAAAAAAAGCGAAATTAAATAAATGCCATGGTCAGATCACTTCCTGGTGCAACTGGACTTCTGCTCAACCCTTCCCCTCTGCAGGGAGGTGGGACCGATTCGGATGGTCCTCCCCCGCCATTTAATGGATCCAAATGGTTTCCAGAGAGTGGTGGGGGATGGTTTATCCCATGTTGATGGCATTTCAACTGATTCCTTGGTGGCCCGCTGGAATCTGGAGTTAACCAGGGCTATTGACTGTCTGGCTCCGAAGCGCCCTCTCCGATTGCATGGAGCCTGGACAGCCCCGTGGTTTCCCCCGGAGCTGAGGGCGATGAAACAGTCGCTGAGATGCCTAGAGCACCGGTGGCAGAAAACTCATTCTGAATCAGACCGGACATGGGCTAGTGCTCAACTTTGAGCCTACCAAGTGGCAATGGCGATGACGAAGAGGACCTTCTTCACCATTTCTATTGCATCTGCAGAAAACAGCAGCAGGAGACTCTTCCAGGTGGTTCACAATCTATCAGAGCCACCTTCGTCACCGGGGCCTGGTAGGGACCCCAAGATCTTCTGCAATGCATTCGCAAAGCTTTTGCAGATAAAATCGCTACCTTCGAGGATGTGGACAGGCCACCTGGACGAGTGAAACCGACCACCTGTCTCCTTGATCCTTGCCCATCCTGGCTAATAAAAGCGAGCCGGGAAGGGCTGGTGATGGGCTTTGCGGGGTGGTGAATGCTTCTCTCTGTGAGGGAGTCTTCCCAGACCCGCTGAAAGAGGCAGGTCATTAAACCGCTTCTTTAAAAAAACATCTTTAGACCCAGCCAATATGGCCAACTATTGCCCAGTCTCAAATCTACCATTCTTGGGCAAGGTGATTGAGCGGGTGGTTGCTGAACAACTCCAAGCACGCCTGGAGGATGCGGACCATTTGGATCCCTTCCAATCGGGATTCAGGCCTCATCATGGGACTGAAACTGCCTTGGTCGCACTGGTCGATGATCTCCGGCGGGCTAGGGACAAAGGTGAGAGCTGTTTCCTAGTTCTGCTGGATCTCTCAGCGGCCTTTGACACCATTGACCATAACATCCTTCTGGACCGTCTAGAGGGGTTGGGAGCTGGGGGCACTGTTATACAGTGGTTCCGCTCCTTCCTCCTGGGCCATGTTCAGAAAGTGGTGGTGGGGGATGAGTGTTCAGACCCCTGGGCTCTCACTTGTGGGGTGCCTCAGGGTTCCGTCCTCTCCCCCATGCTTTTTAATATCTATATGAAGCCGCTGGGAGAGATCATCAGGGGTTTGGGCTGGGTGTTCATCAGTATGCGGATGATACCCAGCTCTACCTCTCTTTCAAATCAGAACCAGTGAAGGCGGTGAAGGTCCTGTGTGAGTGTCTGGAGGCAGTTGGAGGATGGATGGCGGCTAACAGATTGAGGTTGAATCCTGACAAGACAGAAGTACTGTTTTTGGGGGACAGGGGGTGGGTGGTGGAGGACTCCCTGGTCCTGAATGGGGTAACTGTGCCCCTGAAGGACCAGGTGCGCAGCCTGGGAGTCATTTTGGACTCACAGCTGTCCATGGAGGCACAGGTTAATTCTGTGTCCAGGGCAGCTGTCTACCAGCTCCATCTGGTACGCAGGCTGAGACCCTACCTGCCCGCAGACTGTCTCGCCAGAGTGGTGCATGCTCTGGTTATCTCCCGCTTGGACTACTGCAATGCGCTCTACGTGGGGCTACCTTTGAAGGTGACCCGGAAACTGCAATTAATCCAGAATGTGGCAGCTAGACTGGTGACTGGGAGTGGCCGCCGGGACCACATAACACCGGTCCTGAGAGATCTACATTGGCTCCCAGTACGTTTCCAAGCACAATTCAAAGTGTTGGTGCTGACCTTTAAAGCCCTAAACAGCCTCGGTCCTGTATACCTGAAGGAGCGTCTCCACCCCATCATTCAGCCCGGACACTGAGATCCAGCACCGAGGGCCTTCTGGTGGTTCCCTCACTGTGAGAAGCCAAGTTACAGGGAACCAGGCAGAGGGCCTTCTCGGTAGTGGCACCTGCCCTGTGGAACGCCCTCCCATCAGAGGTCAAAGAGATAAACAACTACCTGACATTTAGAAAATACCTGAAGGCAGCCCTGTTTAGGGAAGTTTTTAATCTGTGATATTTAATGTATTTTAATATTTGTTGGAAGCCACCCAGAGTGGCCGGGGAGCCCCAGCCAGATGGGCGGGGTACAAATATATTATTATTATTATTATTATTATTATTATTATTATTATTATTATTATGCATTCTGGCGGGTGAGCGATTTTCGGCATTCCCCCCAAATAGTCCTCACCCAAAGCTCAATCCCCCTTATTTTCTAAATTTTGAAGCCCCCAAAATAGGGGGCAACTTATACATGGGGGTGTTTATAGACAGAAAAATACTCTTTTTCAACTCTGCTGGATATACTAGAGACCTGCTAAAATCCTTAGCCACTCACTTTTGTAAATATCTGGGAATAAGGTTGACCGTCTCCCCTTGCTCATATCTGGAAGTCTTGTTAGTTCAATTATTGGGAAACAAAGCCCCCAAGTTAATCCCTAAACCGCTCTATCAACACAGCATTGCCCAAGGACGACTTTGGAAAACAAAAGCATACGCAAATTATCTTCCCATATGGAGAAACAGAATAGGACACAGGAAACCGATTATCCAGTCCTCCTGGTCACATTCACAAGTCTGGTTTATGATTAAAAAATCTTATTTCCTTTGGCACCCAAGTTTTCAAAAGCCCCCGCTGCAAGAACTGTAATTCAAAAGACCTTGTTTTCTTTCTCCTCCCTTCCCCACCTGTTTGATAGTATGAGGTTGCTGTTTCTTTCCGTTTTGTTTAGCTGGTTTTTATTTTGTATACTTAGACAGTCCGTTTAGATCCACTGTTATCTTTCATTTGGCGGTTGGGTTTCAAATACTAGAAGGGCAGTATCATTGTTTAAATTCCATAGACACCTTCACCCCGGTATGGCTCCCTTTTGTTACACACACAGCTCAAACTGACAACAGTGATAGCAGGGATATACCAACAGCATTCAGATCAATTTGGCTAACGTGACCTAATATTTCACACACACCCTACTGCAACTGCAAACAAATCTCACTACAGTTCATCAGAAGCAATAAAAGGAAATGAACACAGCCTGCCCCCCAATCTTCTCTCATCATCAATGTAAACCAATAAATACAGTGGAACCCCAGGTTACGCACACCCCGGGTTGTGGACGTTTGAGTTAAGAATGCCAGCAACCTGAAAGCGTTTCTGGAGCGCGCGCGACCCCCGGATGCGCAGAACGCTTCTGCGCACTTCGCACAGGTGCAGAAGCGCGCAAATCGCGCTAATTCTGGGTTTTCGGGTTTCTTTTGTGCGTTCGGGATACGCATGCCCACGTTACGCACGGCGACCCAGAATGGATCGCATGCGTAACCTGGGGTTCCACTGTACACAGAAAGAGAACCTACTAAATTGACACTGACATAAAAACTCCATAGCTACCATCTATGGATCAGCAGCTTTTACAGCCTCAGAGGCTCCAGACTTATTAAAACAGCTGGTCAACTCACATGTAACAAAAATTATAATAATAATCCACTACAGTAGATGTCAGTCTTGGCCAAGCAAATGGGAACGTGTGCTAAATTAAACAACATGGGTGTCTCTGGACCTTAGACTAAGACTCATACAACAAAAAATAATATTTGGAATTTACAGGACTCGACTACATCTGTTAAGGAAAGGACTATCTATGACATCTAGCTGCTAGAGATTTAATAGGGGCAATGCTTCTTTCAAACATAGATCAGAAGAATCTTTATTTGCATCAGCAACTAGCCATAGCAATAAAATATAATGTACTGAAGAATAGAGGTAAAAACTTAACTATACAAAATACATTTTGGAGGTTTCCATTAATAATAAATAATAGATCTTATTCTAATTGCCCCCACTAATTATTTTGTAGTTTTGGCTGTCACCTGATTATCTTGATCTGCTAGAAGAAAGGACACAGTAGCAACGTTCATATAATGTTCCACATTTGTAAATTTTTGGGAGAGGGTAATAGAACTGATTAAACAGAAAAATCTTAAATTTCCAGAGAAAAAATTCCTTTTGAATTATATTTCCAATACATGGAATCTAACAAAGGGACAATATAAATGGACTCTCTGTGCTGGGACTTGGGCTGTGCCGGGGGCAGAGCCTATGGAGCAGGAAGTCTTCCCCGGGGTCCACCCCCTGGCCATTTAAGCAGCCCACACCTACAAGAATTTATGCTTTTAGTCATGGCAAGAAATGAGTCCCAAGGGCCCCTGGATTCTTTGCTCATTCATATGGGGGGGGGATCGATTTGGGCCCACACAAGGGTATTGATTTAACATGGGCTTTAATTGAGGACTTGCAGTCTTTGCACAACCTGTACTGCTCCATAATCCTAGGCTGGTCCGAGGTGCTGGAGAGACAATGGCACAACCCACACCAATGGCATCAACCAGGCTTGGCAAAAGGCTAATCATGCTGTGAGGCGCTGCATACTACAGTGGGGTTGTTGAGTGATTTACCACCCCAAGATCACATTCTCAAATGAGACCCTGTTGAGGCCAGATGGCGTGCATCTTTCCTTATCAGGAAACAATATTTGGTTGCCAGATATGATTGAAGGTATTAGGGTGTGGATGTAGATGTAAGCTGTCTGCTTGGTTGGGCATTGGGGCAATCTGTTGTCTCCGCCTGCCCCTCCAAACACTGGGGTACCCCATGAAAGGGACCCGGGGGAAGTGGTTATATCTGCGTGCCCAGGCAGGCCAGGGCTGAAGGCACTCCCCCAGACAGCGTTCCCTTCAGGGGTCACACTATTTGATATAAGTCTTAGCAACCCCCATCTGGAATGACATATGCATCACTTTTGGCGGGCGGCCCGAAAGTAGTTTGATTGCCCCATGCCCAAGCCAAACCTCTTCCATCTGTATTCAATAAAGTTGTGACCTGTTTTGATCCAAACCAATCTTACTGGTCTCTTATTTATCTTGGTTGGGGGCTGTGGAGCACAACGCCTGGGCCTGCAAGTGGTTGATCGAGTTTATTGGAGTAGGATAAGCAGGAAAAGGAGAAACCTGCTCCTCAAAAGAATGTGTTATTGTTCTAAGCTTCCACTTTATTGGAGTAGGATTGATTACTTAGAATGATTACTTGAAATTCAGTATTCAAACCCAGAAGGTTTTAATGCAATCCTCATATGCAGGATGCTATAGAACGAGACAAGTTCCAATGGAAGAGCTTTTACTTAGGCACTAGGATTCAATACTGTAAATCCAGCACTGCTTGTACCTTACTTGAAGGGGGAGAAGCTACCAGCAAAGGCAGATGACACACAAATCCTACCCTTAATCCTTAGTCAAGAACTGGTGTTATATTACACAATATGTTATTCTGAAATATGAATCCTAATACAGGTGTGACTCCATACATTATGTCACTAACCTCTCTGTCTTTTTCACAATGCTTGGTTTCTTCATACATATGAAGAAACCGTAAAACCTGTTGGTCTTTCATGGCCTCTGTGGCAACCATGAAACCATCTCAGTTAATTAAAGGTTCACAGAAGAGAAAGAATACCTGCTTGTTCAGGTCTCTCCAAGGGTGTGGGAAGTCAGAAATCCATTGGTAGGGAGGTTTGTGCTGAGATTGTCTGAGATGGATAATTAGATGTTGAAGTTCAAAGTGATGATGCAGTGCCCCTCTATAAGGCTGGGGGATCCATTAAGGTGGTCTGTTCCCAGAGACTTATGGTATCTGGTGGATTCCTGAATACTCTCAGGAATTTTCAAGTTGGCATGCTCACCACTTCTGTCGAAATCTTGCTATAGAATCGTGAAATAAGGTAGGCACATGGCAGGTTGGCTCTCAAGTCCCTTCCTCGACACTGAAGCAAACAGGGCTCCCTCATTTTCTCAGGACAGTGCCTGGAAGGGACTCAGCAGCTTGCAAGGCAACATCTCTCTCTGGAAGGCCCGTGGTTTTTATCTGCCTTTTAGTAGGTTTTAAGTGGTTTGAATGAGTTTTAATTGGTTTTAACTCTACTTCAAGTGATTCATGAAGTGACTACAGAAGATTAAAAACCTGTGGGGGGGGGGATTCCGGTTCTATTTGACTTTTACATCCCATGGATATTTGTTTTTAATGTGTTTGTGACTCAATTGCAGACAAAGTGCTGCATGACACAGCATTTTTGCGGATAAGGAACGTCAGATGCTTTATTAATGCTCAGAAATCTTGAGAAGCTGGTGATAAAAGGATTGTAAGCAGGGGAGTGAACAATACTGTCATACCTCGGGTTGTGAAAGCTGTGGGTTGTGCGTTTTCAGGTTGTGGACTGCGTCAAACCCGGAAATACCAGAATGGGTTACTTCTGGGTTTTGCTGCTCACGCATGCGCAGAAGCACAAAATGACGTCATGGGCATGCACAGAAGCACCAAATCGTGTCATGCATGTGGGTTGCGAATGCTGTGGGTTGCAAACGCTGCAGGTTGAGAACGTGCCTCCCGCACGGATCACATTCGCAACCCGAGGTATGACTATAATGGTCATTAGAAGATTGCAAAAGAGAAAGTTAGTACAAACTAATCATGTCAAACAAATTAAACAAGGCAAGCTATCAAATTATTTCTCCCCTGTTGACAAATCTTGCTTAATGCAGGAAAATACTACTCCTCTATTACAAGGAATACCTCTTCTCTGTGAAAAGAGAGTAAAACAGACCACCATATGTGTATGCAACTTAACTGACAAATGCCTGATGGACATCCTTTGCCTTCACCAGACAATATTGAACATGTACCGAATACCAGAGACCCTTTGATGTCAAAGCATGTCAACTTGGAACTTTTTTGCTCCTGATCAAGCAATGCAGACTGCAGGGGCAACTAGTGAAGAAGCTTTTCAACCAGCTGCCTGCAGTAAAATCAGAATGGCAGAATTTAATTTCAGTGATCAAACAGATGGTATTGGAGATCTCAGGAAAATGCCTAGAGCACAAGAGACTGGTCAAGTTTATTGGAGTAGACTTGATTACTGAGGATGATTACTTGAGATTCAGTATTCAAACTCAGAAGGTGTTAATGAAATCCTCATTTAATTAGAATTAAAGAGTCAAGTGCCAATGAAAGAGCTTTTACTTATGCAATTGGATTAAATACTGCAACAGAACATGTTTTGAAGCTTATGTATTACACATCATACATATTGTACCTACCTTTACTCTGTGACCCAATATGTTATTGTGCCATATGAATGCTACTGTAGGTGTGACTCCATATTTCATGTTTGATTACAAATGGCCACAACTTCCAAACAGCAGGCTCCCTAATCCTTCCCTCATTTTCATAATGCCTCGTCTCTTCATACAAATGGGACACCCACCACAGTCTCTTTAAAACAGCACAGAAACGGACGTGTCTCAAGACAGCTGGAAATTAGCCCATGAAAAAGTGCACCCAACAGGACTTCTGGCGCTTATACAGAGTGGTGACTGAAGCAAAGGCCATTTAGACTCACCAGGAATGTAAGTAAAAAAAATAAAATTGTTTATAGATTCATCCCTAATTTCTTTTGGTTTTCTGTTATCTTGCCATTTGCCTTTATTTTGTTGATATAATTTTTTGACTCAGTTTTCCTTATATGCCATGCCAATAATTTTCCTGACCTATCGGCATGCTCAAAATATTTTTTTCTCTTTTTCTAAAATTGTATCTAAAATTTCTCTTTTCTTTTTTCCCCTTTCCTTGCTTTTTTAATGAATTTTGTTTCACAAACAGCCCATCATAACTGCCTTGCTGGCATCCCACACTATCTGCAATGAAACCTCCTTTTTCAGATTTAGATCAAAATAGTCTCCCAGAGCTTTCCTTGCTTTATCCACAAAAGATTGGTACTCTAATATGTCTTCATTTAGTCTCTGTCTAAATGATGTTTGACCAAACTTAATTTTTTTGTTAGTTAGGATTGTTTTATTATTATTTTCCAATGTGTGTCTCCTGTAAACAAATTATGTCAAAATTCTGTTTGAGAATTACATGCTCAATTCTATTTCTCTTGGCATTGCTGCTAAGCTCATTTACATTCCAGCATTTTCTCTTTTCCAGGTAAACAGTGGAGGGAATGATACAATCACAACTGAGGTGAATTTCACTTCATTTATTTATTTCATTTGCATAAACTTTGTGCTTCAGATCAGGAAACAATGAGCTGGTTTATTCAAATTTTGGAAAACTGGATTAGTGTTACTTATTTGGAAGAATTCCTGAACTATGTGGTTCACCCTCGATGGTTATTCCTGCTTCCGATTTTGATTTATTCATTATGGATATATTTTTATCTTTTGGGCTGTGCAATCTCATTTTTGCTCTTTGCTTACAAGAAGATGAATAACCACCAAGAAAATGATTTCTATAGCAAATTTTGGGACAAGCCCAAGCATGCTTTGGCTCAAATTTTCGAGCTAGTTGGAAAGATATGGTATGGTGAGTACATGTTCCTTTCATACCAGTAATTCCACTTTATGAGCCAATATAATTTCATAGGACTGAGCATCAGAATTTCAGGTTTGAAGCACTGGAACAATAGTTGCCACAGTGCATCAGGACTGGACCTCCAAACCCACATCAGGGTCACAACAGCTAGAAGTACCGGTTGACTCCATAAGGATCAAAACAAAGGCGTGCATATTTATATATGTAATAAACAATGATAAAGAAAAAAACTTTATGAGGTATGAAATCAAGAGAAGTAACAGAAGAAAGGGTCAGTTGATGGCTGCATAAACACCATTAAAACATGCCTCCTCTCCAAAAGAAAGCTGGAGAATGTTGTTTACACCTCGCAGAGACACAATTAGCAAAGCCCTTTTAAAATGGTTTCATGGATTGTGGAAAGGGAGATAGATTGGTTTTAAGTGTGTAGTGGGTAGATAGCCAATGTTATTAATTGTATAGTGAGACTTTGAGGGTGAGATTTCCCTGAGCACGATAAACCACAAGGTAGCTCTGAAACATAAACGATGGAATTTGCCAGCACAGGAGGTGGTGATGGCAGTACTGCTTTAGATGGACACTGGGGGGGAAACAGGACAGTGGACTATACAGGCCTTAGGCCTGATCAGCAGGACTCTTCCTATATTCTGAATGCTTCCTAGAGGACTCATATTTCTTTAGGAGTTGATATAAAAATCAAAAATACACTGCTAAACCCAAATTTGGGCAATAAGCATGAGAACCTGTAACTACTTATGACATGATTAGGGGTGCATCTGTAGTGGAAACAGCTTGGTATAAAGTGATTCAGAAAATGTTCTGAAGATGCCTGAAGTTGGAGCTCTTAGGGAGAGGGGATAAATGTACTCCAGGCCCTGGATAACTCTTTCCCAAAGCAACCCTGTGCAGAAGGGTAATACTGCACTTAAAATAACATTTTAAAATCTCCAAACTGTTTATCATAATAATACATAAAGCTAAAAGTAGATTAAAACAGAAAATTGCTCAAAGACTGGGCAAAACTGTTTCCATCTACGCCTGGAAGAAAGCAAGGAAGGAATTTCTCCATGAGAGGAGTAATTCCCCTTCCCGCCATTAATTCTGGGACGAACACAGAGCAAGTCCTGTTAGGTGTGGATGACAACATAGTACAGACACCCCCAACGTTCGGCCCTCCAGATGTTTTGGTCTACAGTTCCCATAATCCCTGACCACTGGTCCTGTTAGCTAGGGATCATGAGAGTTGTAGGCCCAGTATCCAGAAAGCTGGATGATATAGCAGAGCTTTTTACCTAAATTTCAGTTTTTTGAACCACACTGATTTTCTCCAGTAAAACATTTTGATATTTTATTAAGCTTTCAACAAAGTAATATTTATTTATCTCATTTTGTATTATTTTAGGTCATGAAATTTTTGGCATGGAACATCTCCCTAAAGGACCAGGGATTATTATTCTTCATCACCCAATTATTGTTATCGGGTATGCCTTATGTGTGACAAAAGTCTATAAAGAGACAGGGAGACTGTGCCATACAGTAATTCATCATTCCCTGTATGGGATTCCAGGTAATTTATTTATATTTAAATTGTGTATTTTTACATTAAACATGTGTTAAATCTCTCATAAAACAATGCTCCCTAAGATATAAAACAATGCTCTAATATATAAAACAGTGTATCAGGCAAGCGGGTAAAAAACCACAGATAACTAAAATGGCAGCAGCAGGTGAAAAAGTAAGTTAGTGGAGGGGAAGGTTATTTCTCACCAAGCCCCTGAAAGTAAACAGATTGAATGCAGGATGAATAATTATTTCCAATTCATTTCTTTCTTCAGGGTGTTTTTCAACAGAAAACACACCATAAGAAAGACTCAGGTCACAGTATGATGAAGGAAAGGTCTTATTTATTAAATATAATGGCCTAAAGGACATCTAAAGCAAATTAAATTTAGCCAACTCAAAATACAGCTAGGTAGGAGGAAACAGGTCACTCCACTTTCCTGGCCATGTTTACAGGCAACATTGTCTCAGAGTAAAGAACTGGAAGGGATATGTCCTGCTTGTTCCAATAATCCCTGGCATGTGACTTGACGAGCACAAACCAATGTGCATGTGAAGCCAAATGACCCAATGCAAGGCCGAGCATGGCTCTGTCAATATTATATTGGCCTCTAAACTTGACACTCTAAAGGGCTACATCATCCAAATGAATTTACAATGGGGGTTGAATAATTTCAATTGCAACTGTATATGAGCACATTCCCAATACACAATCATTCCTGGGGGATGGTATCACAAACCACCACAATTCTACATTATTATTCCATACTAGTGGGTATTATGCCCGTTAAATTAACGGGTGCTAGGACACCGCGTCACGCTCGGTTGCACGATCTCGAGCCACGGGCGGGGATGCGAGAAGCGAGCGGCGCTGTTGCTGGGGAGGGGGAGGCAACGTTGACGCTCTCAGCCCCGTCTCTTCCACGTGTGCGCCCAGCCTCGCAGACACGCCCCTCGCTCTCGTCCCCGCCCCCGCCCTTTCCCGCTCTCATGTCCGGGCATTCCCTGGCTGGCTTGCCGCCTCCCCACTTACTGACAGCCAGCCGTCCCCGCCCTTCCTCCCTCCCTCCCTCCCTCCCCCCACCTTCTCCTTGCCGACCTTTCCCGCCCGTTCCAAGTCCCAACGGCTCTCCGTGGGGTATATGCGCAGTAGCGCAATCCCACGGACACAGGGACTGGACGCAGAGACACTTGCACTTTATTAGTGTAGATTATCTTCGTCAGTATGCTAAGGAGTTGTTTTGATGTTATGAGGAAATGCATTCTATAATTTTGTGAGTTTTTTGAATAAATCTTATCAGGTTTTATAGAGAAATGTATAAAACTTAATATCAAATATATTTCTTCCTTTCCTATCCATACTGTGACTTTGCTCTAAATAAAAAACATAAAGAGAAAGTGGGGGAGAAAGGAATAAAGAGAGGAGAAGAAATAAAAGAGAGGATAAAAGAGAGCAAAATAAAATTTAGAAGATAAGGGACTTCCGATTCATCTGTCTGCTATATATAAGCAATATTCACTTCATCTACTCCAATGTTCCTCCCAACACTGGCACTTTGTATAAAAAAACCATTATATTCAATTCTCAAAATCAAATGTCATTATTTGTTTTGTTTTTCTCGCATAAAGTCTCTGAGAGGTTTCCTTTCTTTAACAAATGTTAACAATGACTTTTCCGGGCTTAAATATGTCAATTTCAGTATCTCAGCTAAGTCTGTTAGTTTTAACAGCCATTCTCCTATTGTTGGTAATAATGGGTCCTTTCATGCATATAAAAGTTTCACATGCTGTAATCACATATTGTTCCAAAGTTCTGTTCTAACTGTATATCCATAATTCCCAGCAGGAAGATGCATTCTACAATTGTGGAGTGGATTTGTTTTGAAGTCCATTCATATACCTATCATACTTTGAGATCTTTGTTTCTCATGGTTTCAGAGGTAATCTGGACATTGGCAGCAGAGAATCCAAATGGGCTGTGCCAATTTTAATAGGAAATGGAAAACTACAGACTTGTTTTGGGTCATTTAGAGCCTCAACCTCTTCTCCCAATAATGTTTTAGGCATCTTATTTGAATCAGGCTATGTTTCCAGTAAGGCATGTAGACCCCGGTCTTCTAGTCCTTGATCATAGGTTGCAGGTGAACATTAACTGACCTCAAAACGTCTACAAGAATACAATTTTTACCCCAGTAATCTGAAGGCTTTCATAAAGAAATGTTGTGCTTACTTGTACAATTGTCTAGATTCTTCCTCAGGGATCAAAAAATGGTGGGAATCTGGATAATGTTTCATTGGATTTCTACACTATGTCTACAGGTTCTCATATAATAATTGCTGCTGCCTTTAAGGCCAGAATAGAACAAGGTGTAAAACAAAACCGGGTCCGCAACTTGATGATACCCTCAGGTAGAAAGAGTTTAGCAAAAATCAGTTACTAATAAAGATGGATATGTCTTACTGGGAAGAACCATGCAAAGAATGGAATCCAGTTTGGGAGCATGTTCACTAGTAAACCACCTGTGAAAAAGTTCACTGTATTCATACACCACTTGGGATGGGGTGGGAGCTACAGCTAAGGAAAAGAGCAGAAGCCCACATATATGTCCACGGCTTTCATAGCAAAACCAACCCATCAAACTATGGTCAATCAAGCACTCCCACACACACCTTTTATGCCCCATGTGACACTGCAAGCAAACACATGTGGTATCCTTGTTGCACAGTGTTCATGGCCCTCCACTGCCCCACCCCATCATCAAACAGCAGCCTCACAAGGAAACAATGGACCACACATAGGTCAATTTTAAAAAATAAAGCAAAACAAGTGAGGTCAGAGCCCAAACAGGCCCAGTAGCACAGAGAGCTCTGTTGGGGGGCATTCCATTGGGTAAATTAATGGAGCACCTAACCTCCTGTCTGGCTGACAAGATGGGCTTCTGCTGGTGGAAGCAGGTTTCCAACAGCATGGGTTCCTCTCTGTTCTCTCTCTCTGTGTGTAACTGTCTATGTGTGAGTGTCTGCTGTATCCAAAACCCAAGCAGCATATAGGAATTGAAGACTTGGATTGTCCAGCAAGGCACTATGGGCTGTATTTTTATCATGATGCAAACTTGAACATCAGTCTGTTGTACTGCAGACTTGACTGGAGGAACACTTCTCCAAAAGGTGCTCACCTCAGCACTCAACCTCACTCTGCGTTTTTAAAGAAAGGGAAAAAAGGCAATTCCAGAACATGTGTGCAAAAGGGGAACTAGCATAAAGTCCCCCTTCCATGAAACCCTAGTTGATCCATAATAGAGCAATATCTTTGGAATAATGACGCTTGTATAATATCCACACTATTTCCTAAATAAGGGTTATGTAAAATGCACTTTTCTATTTTGGGCTTACTTTTTCAGGGCTGAAGACGTTTTGGGATGTGATCTTTTTGAGAAATTTCAAGAAAGCTGAATGTGTGGAAATTCTGAAGAAAGGCAATTTATTGGGCATTACACCTGGTGGAGCTAGAGAAGCAAACTTTAGCAATGGCTACACCTTAATGTGGGATAAACGCACAGGTTTCGCCCAGCTAGCTTTGGAGGCGAAAGTGGTGAGTGACCTTTGGGCAATTTGCATTGTCTTCACAATTATCCTGGATATGACGTATTGTGTTGACATCCGTGATTTAGCATCCTCCATAGCCGAGGATTGCAAATATCCTGTTTTGGGGTCAAATGATATCCCTGCTTTCCCATCCCTGCTTTTTAAAAAAGCTACTGAAATCAATAATGTTTAATAAGAAAAACAGCCTTTGCCCCCTTTTTTCTCTTCAATTCCTGAAAATCTGGGGGACAGTTTGTGGAGTTTCTTTATCTGAGATATTTGAATAGATATCTTGAAACAATTGCATAATTTGTGACTTGCTTCTCATAATAATCCCAGGTGTGAAGCATTCTACTTTGTCCTTAAAAAAGAAATAACGGTGGGGTGGTCAGGACGAAGTAATTATCCACTTCTCGCCTTTCTTTCATTTTTGTTTCATCTTTCATTCTTCTAGCCCATCATCCCAATATTTACACAAAACAATGGTGAAGCACACAGGACCTTTGGAAAGACAAGTGAGTTAAATATCTTATGTTTCCTGGTTGAGCAAGAGATCCAGTTTCAGGCAATATATCTTTATATATAAAATGCAAGTGTCTCTGCGTCCAGTCCGTGTGTCTCTGGGTTTGCGCTACTGCGCATGTGCCCCAGGGACACAGGGATTGGATGGAGAGAGATCGGGCCGCGAGCAGCATCGGCAGTTGAAGCAGGGTGGTTGAATCGGAACGCCGGCACTGCAGAGGACAAGGGGAGGCTGAGGAGGGAGGCCACGCTGCTGCCGCCGCCGCTACAACGAGAGCCCCAAGGCCTAGTGGCCCGGGAGCGGCCCAGAGCAGCCCGCCCTACGGAGCGCCGACGCTCCAGAGGCCCCCACTCGCTCGCAACCCCCACTCGCTCGCAACCTCCGCTTCCACCACCCCCCCGGCTTCCCTCCTTGCTCCGCTCTTGCAGGCCGCGGCCTCTCCTCTGCCGGAGCCTGGGAGTCGCGGCAGCAACTGCGCCCCCCCCCGGCGCATGGAAGACGATGAAGAAGAAGCCCGGTTCCAGTCAGGGTGCCGCCGCCACCGCTATGGCCGCGCGTGCTGCTGGCCGGGCCCGCCCCGTCCTCTTCGTCGTGGGGCAGCCCGGAGGGCGGGGGTGGGAGACGGGAAGACCTTCCCGCCGGCGGCGGGTCCCTAAATTAGTGATTTAGCCTATTTGCGGGGGAGAGGTGCAGAAGTGACAGACCTAAAGTCAAACTGCACTTACCCTTTCTCATAGCTTTTACCAGAAGGAGATGACGACAAAGGGCTTTACGAAGGAGAGGGGGAACTTCTCACAATTGAGGAAAACGACCAGTAAAGGCAGACCCTTGAATCTCATTCACTTCAATGTTTTTTATATGTGACCTTGGGGAGAGATAGAGCAGCATGTTGGTGAAATCTACAAAGAACACTAGGTTGGATGACCTCATGATTCATGAGCTGGCTTAACAAATAGAATGAAAGACAAAGGAGAGTGTTTTTTCTGGGGGGGGCGCAGGGAGAGGAGACGGAGGCCGGCCGCAGGGAGGGAGGGAGGCGGCTTCTGTTCTAGCGCCCGTTATTTTAACGGGCTGAAACCACTAGTGTTTTAATAATAGACTACGATTTTTTAAAAACCATAAAATTATCTATTGCCTACCTACTAGCAGAGTTTATTTCGTGGACACTTATCTGTGCTGCCTTCCTCAGTATTGTGTAAAAATGCCTTTGTTTAGTTTTCTGTTAGATTTAAAACAAAACTATAATCTATAAAAGTGGTAGGAAGCCCAACATAGACAGGAACAGAGCAGGAAACAAACCATATTCTGTAGTCCATTGTACAACTTGTGACTCCAATTGCCAATTGCTGAGAAGAGCCGATGGAATATGTTGCATATCTTTTCCCAAGCACTCATATTATTTAACTCTTCCTCCTTGGGATGGATTGATTGCAATTGCTTAATAGAATGCTAACTAAGGTCAAATTTGATATGTGGTTGCTTTCTTTTACAGGGCTGACAAAATGGCTGTATGAGAAATTTCCAGGTTTTCTCCTTCCCATATATGGAGGGTTTCCAGTGAAATTGAGGACATATATTGGAGAACCCATCCCATATGATCCAAATATATCTGCCACAGAGCTGGCTGAAAAAGTAAGTGAACTCTATACTTGGAAATACAAATACATAAGAATGTTTTCCTATTGTTTTTCTAATCTTTCAGTTCTAAATTGTATTCTGCACACTGACTTCCTCAATCTATACAACCAGAGCTAGGCTTCATTATATATACTTTTGTGGATTATTTTCATCACTTAGCATTCCCTCTCCTTAACATATTGATTTTTAAACTTGTTGAGGCAGAGTTTCAATATGTGTGCAACCATGCATTGCACCAAGCCCAGAAATGACCGAAAAATGTCACATTTTTGGAGTGAGTGCAGAGGGGGGGGGGAGTTTGCAGGCTCTTTCAATGGTGTTTCAAATATACATGATTTCTCTCAAATGTGTGGTTCCTCAGAATGTAACTCCCATGTAAATGAGGAGTAGCCTACACTATATAAATAGAGTAAATTGACAAAAGTACAAAGATTCACAAAATGAATCGGTATGTGTCCCCCTGCGTTCCCCCCAGAAAAAAAAAAAACCACTGGTGAAACATAACCTAATAGCATTTCTGCAGGTTTCCTCACATGGGTGAAAGTAACAACCATGTAGGCAAACTACTGTGTACAAAGCATCCCAAAGTACATACTGCAGGCTAGTATCTATTTTGCAATATATTTCTACAATATAATGTATTCCTTTTTTCTTTTCTTTTCAACAGACCAAGACTGCACTTGAAAATCTTCGGGATAGGCACCAAAAACTGCCAGGAAATATATTAAGAGCTGTTTCAGAACGATTTGATAAGCAATACAAAGCTAACTAGTCTATGTAAAACTGTTGTAGCATTTTTGACTATGTGTCCACAACAAAAACTAATCATTATGCAATTAAAACTAAGGTAATGTACATAGAATTGTGCTGGATTTTGTATGAGTTATTTGGAAGGGTGGCTAGTTCAGCACCTGCTGTGCATGCAGAAGGTCCTAGGACTGGACAGGTGCTGTCTTGCCCTATCTTGCAGGACTCCCAGAATGCCCCTTTGGGGGAATTGCACTGGTAGAGCCAGAACCAAAGAGTATAATGGGAGGATGGATGTTTAACTGAAACCCAAAATAATGTTACACCTGAAAGAGTAATGCCTATAAATCAGCTGTATTAAAACAGTGACATTTCTTTTATGTTTGCAAAAGGCATGTTCTGCTTCTTATCTGTTATTATTTCCAAACAGGACTTTATACTAGGTTATTATGTCCCATGGGGGAGTGAATCCAGCAATGGAGTCTGGATTCCTGCCACCCCCTAAGTTCCCATGTGGCTGGGTGCAGTTGCGTATCGAGGACCTCAAGTCACCCCCCAATGAATTGACACAGGAGACATAATTTTTGTTTGGGTTTTTGGCAATAATTTAGGCCACAACTTTATTTAAATACAAATTCGGTGAGTGGTTGCGTAGGCATTGGTTCAGACTACTGTCCTACCGGGACAGAGGCTGGCCTAGAACCAGCGATTGGGAGAATGCCGCTGAGGAGAGTTAAGGAGCGGGGGGAACAACGCTTCCCTCTCCCCATGGTCCCGGGGACTCGGCCACAGCCCTAACCCCTACCGGGGCTCGGACAAAGCATAAGAGTCGCCGGATTCCTTTAACGGAATTCCCAGTATCATCATGATTCTGGATGGGTACCGCCCAATCCAGCAATCCACACAGGAACCAATGCCTAACCGCCAACCTTACAAGTTGTGACAAGTTGCTACTGCAGTAGGCAAAACCAAATGGCAACAGCCAATCAGCCAGATGGACAAATTCCTACTGGGCCTCTGCCCCAAAGCAGACGACCCCATGACAGGCAGTTGCAAGGTCAAGCGCAGAGGCCTAAGAAAAGAGGGGGGGCGGGATGGGTGATCAGAAGCCGAAGCCAAGAGAAAGATCACCCTGCGTGCAGAGGAATATATAGGACGCTAAGCTGCCCATCACAAATTGCTACATCTAGCTTTGCCCAGCAATACCTCTCTGCCCTATAGCTGCTAAGGCCGGCTACCGGCCCCAGCCCCACAGGAAGGGATGTGTCTCTTACTCTTGGTAGAACCCAATTTCTCATGTTTCTCCATGGGAGGGGCACTTCTCAAAAGGGGAATTTAATGTTTGAACTTCCAGTTTTGATTACCATTAATGTCTGTTTGGACCACAATCTTTACTACCTTTCTAGTGTCTGAAGTGAGTGGACCTGATGTCTTCCAATCTTCATCCTCATGCCCTTCCACCTCCACAAATGAGTCCCAGCTGCTTAATTTTTAGTAGTTACAGAATTGCAAAAGGGTGCGGGCCAGTATAGTTAAGTGAAAGACATCCTCTGTTACAACCATATATTTCATTCTCTCTGCAACTGAGAAGAATTGTCAAAACAGAAACTGGTAAGTGAAAGATTCTTAGGGGAAATGTTCAAAAAATCAGATTAAAATAGGTAGGATTTACCTCCACCACTGCTGCTGGGAGTGTGTCCCTGCCATGGACAGGCCTCCATCTTCAGCATGATTTTTGGTTGGTTCCTCCTTTATCTGGAATATTGGCGTTAATCAATAGGTGCTCCTGGACCGACATATGACAATGGGCTATAATCAATAAGCTGCCAAAAGGACTCAGCTTGGCTCTTTGAAGGTATCTGAATGTTTTTTCTGAAGTTTGAGAATTCTCAAAACAACCGGAGAAGGAAGGGGGAGACAAGGTGCTTTGTGCTTTCATATAGTTTTCAAAATGTCTTATTTTTTTCTTGTCCTCCCCTGTAAAATGAAAGAGATATTTGTAGCTGCGGCTATTTTATTCTGTCTGTTACTGTGGAAAAGGGGGAGGAATTGTTCGAGGTTCAATGGACTTTATTTAAAATTATCTTTGTATTAGACTAGGAGTGTGAGGGAACAATCCAGAGCAATATGATGAATTGATCTGGCAAGAAGCCAAACTTGTGAAAAGATTTAGCTTTTAACTGTGTGTCGAGGTAGAACTCCAGAGTGGAATTTTAATGGCAGAGACTGGACATGTACTCATACACTAGTCGGTAAACACCGGAAGGAATGGAATATGACCTTGACCCATCCAGATAAACACTGCAAAGAAGTGAACAAGGGAAGATAGCAATTAATTCTCTCAGCACACCAGGCCTGAAACAACGATGTATATGAAAGACTACACACGTGAACTGGATTTTATATTTATAAGATATAACAGAGGTACTGTTTGTAGGGAGGAAAAAAATATGGTCAGCTGTATGAATGGGCTAAGGACTAGTGAAGGATGACAACTGGACAATAAACAAGAGATGATGTGGCTATGTGAGAAAATGAACAACATATTTGCAAGAGGAGTGGGAAACCTGATTTTAAGAAATTGTATTAAAGTAATTTGGTTTGATTGGTAATAATTTGGAAAATTAATAAAAAATAATTGGGGGAAATCATGTCCTCCCTCAAAGAGGGCACGTGTTGTGGTGCGACCTGGCAGCCAAACGCTGTGTTGTGGGTGGGAATATTTGGACAAGCCACAACACCCTATTGGTAGGTCCCTCAATGATGGGTGTAATCTGACCAATGGGATGCTAGCTAAGTCTATTGAGGGACCTACATAAGCCTATGCACGTGTCCCTGAGCTTCCTCTTTGGGCCATTGCATCGGAACACCAGCAACGTGTCCTCTGCGAGCCGAAAGAGACCGCGATCTACCTTCAACGTTACGGTGATCTGTTTCGATTTCCCTTATTTTTCTCTGGTTTACTCTTTAGTTCCCCCTTTAATTTTCCCCACGTACCTTGCCTTCAGCTTCCTTTTATTTGTAATTTTTATAGCTTTTGGTTTGTATTGTTTTACTGTGTTATTTTTTGTTTTGTTTTTATATAGGTTTTATTTTGTTCTTAAGGGGAAGGGTCAGGGCTGCCTGGGAAGGGATCCCAGTCAACTAAATGGCTGGGGCAGGATCCACAGGGGGTGGGGGATGCAGTGGGACAACCGATCTCAGTGATCACGGGTAGGAGGAGGTATCTGAAGAAGTGTGCATGCGCACGAAAGCTCATACCAAGAAACTCAGTTGGTCTCTAAGGCGCTACTGGAAAGAATTTTCTATTTTGTTTCGACTATGGCAGACCAACACGGCTACCCACCTGTAACTGGGTAGGAGGAGGAGTTACGCTAAGACCACACCATGTCATTGCCAAGGAGGCAGGTTTAGTCATTGTCTGAGGACTGCCAGGACTGCCTCTGGGATACTGGAATCAGCAAGGGATACCCACATGACCTGAAGGTGCTGCTTTGTAATGCCAGGTCAATGATGAATAAGACCATTGCCACCCACGACCTGATTGTGGATGGAGGACTTGACATGGCATGTGTAACAGAGACTTGGTTAGATGAAGCAAATGGGCCTGTCCTTGCCGCTGCTTGTGCACCAGGTTTCTCTTACATGTCCCTTGCCTTCACCTTCCTTTTAAGGGGCTTTTGCCCCTTCTTGGGGCTTTGGCCCCTCTGGCCTCCGGAGCTCATTCCCATCCCCAATTACTTGCCCTTTCCCTAAAAGTCATAATGCCCCAGATTTTGTAACATTTCCTCATAGGGGAATTGCTCCAATCCCTGGATCATACTGGTTACTCTCCCCCCCCCCCAATGTGATTCTCTGCCATGGCAATAGGTATGCTGTCAAGAGACCCAACCTTCAGCAAAGTAGCCTGTCAGTTTTGTTCAGTGTACATGCTGTCAATTACTGGGGTCCGGGGCGGGGGGACAACACAATGTCCTCTGCCGTACAAATAAACTGCAAATATGGTACGCACAGGTACATGATCCACAGAGTCAACCATTCATCCTATTATTTAATGTACCGGTAAACTGCCTAGCTGCTTGTTTATAGGAACAAGGAAGTTGCCTTATACTAAGTCCATTTGTCAATCTTGTTTAGTATTGTCTACACTGACTGGCAGCAGCTTTCCAGAGTTTCTGACTGGACATGCCTGCAAGCAACTGAACCTGGGGCAATGCAAGGCAGGTGATGTATACTGAGCTACAGCCCAGAAAGCATAAACCAGGAACCAGAGGAGCAATTACAGTAAGAAAGGACAATAACAGTTTGCTATAATTTGGCAAGCTTTGGCTACCTAAACCAGCTCAAGAGAGCAGCTTACAAAAGACACCTGTTGTTTATTCTTGTTCCCTTTGCTATTGAGGTGAAGAAGTGAAATACACAGGCTTTTCCTTTGAAACCAAAGAATTTGCAAGATGCAAATTGAATCCCTGCGCCCAGGCAAATCTACCTGGGGTGCAAATTGGATTTGAGCTCACAGCTCCTTTTTTATGTGGCTGTTGTCCAACTGGTGGGGATTATTACTGTGCCAAGGAGAGCTGAAACAAACAACAGTGGGCACAGGAGGAGGTGCTGCTAAAAAGATATACAGTATTAAAAAGCAAAACTTTTGAGGCCATTTATCATAATAATTTTTGCAACTTACCAGACAGAAGTGAACTAAATAGAGTCACAAGAGGAAGAGAGGGTTAGGATTAAATGCTGAAGTCTAAAGCCTGGGGATAAAAGACAGAGGGATATATATATATACCGGCATGGGCGTACCCAGGGGGCAGATGCCCCCCCTAGAAGCAAGCTACCCCCCCCCAGAAGCAAAAATGATCGGCGTCCGTTTGGAGTAGACCGGGACTCCAGGGTAGAGCCGACAGCTGAACAGAGCTAGGAAATAGCCCTGCAGTTCCTGAAGCTGCCACTGGGGGCGCAGGGAGTCCTCAGCCCCACCACCCTCCCTCAGCCTTGGTTTCTAAGAGAGTTTGAGATCGCTCACATGGCAACCCAGGGGGGGAAACCCTTCCCCTGGCGCCTTTTTGTCCTCGACACCCCCCAAGTCCTTGCCATGGGGCTCCCCGTTTTGCAGACACAGGCACAGGCTTCCCCACCCCAGTTGAACTGCGTCCCCTCCCTCCCTATTTTAAAAAATATTTTTAAAGAGTCCTCTTCGGTGTCAAAATCAGTGCCCTCCTCTCCCGCCTTTATTTTTCAAATCGCTTCCTTAACACTGCGAGGCCGGCAAGGAATCTCCCCCCCCAACACTGCAAGCTGCCACCTTTCCATTTAGGAGATTCTCTCGTATAATTGATCCTCGCACACTTTTTTTTCCTTATTTCATGCTGTCCTGAGAGCAGCTGGCTGCTCACATCGCAGCCATGTCGTCATACCTTCCAGTTTTTAAATTTGCTATTTGAGAGAGGAGAGATCTCCACTTTGCATGTAAAGAATTTCTCTGAAGGAGACAACTCCTGTTTCTAAAGTAAGTTGAAAGGAGAAGGGTAGCAGATAGGCTTTAAAGTGCAGAGACTGAAGGAATGTAATCATAGAGTTGAAAGGGACCCCCAAGGGTCATCTAGTCCAACCCGCCACAATGCTATCCTTAATGTTGTTTACATCTCTTCCCCCCCTTCACATGGCTTAAAGTCACTTGTAATCAGATTTTGGGGTTGATCCACTGGGGTTGGATCAGTATAAATAGAAGAATGCAATTCTATATAAAGGAGAAATATTCCATGTAAATTGGCACACTTGAATTTAAGCATGCTTTACAGTCAAGGCTGTAGGAATAAACCAATTTAAATGCTGTGTAAAGTTGGGATTTTACCCTCAGGACTGGATTGAAACGAAAGTTTTGAACAAGTTTTCTTCAAACCCAAGAAAAATGATATTAGTATAAGACATGTAACTAGAATAAAAAAATTTTTTCAAGCAAATCATTGTAATAACTATCGTAATAAAGCACTGCTATAATTATATATAATTTTCTTAAAATTTTGGTTTCATTCACCTTTTCCGTGCTGAAATGTCACAACCTGAGCGACCATGGCTTGCCCCCCCCCCCCTAGTTTTGATCCTGGGTACGCCCCTGTATACCGGTATGTGGCAAGCTCTGTGGGGAGAATCCATCGGGTGGAGGGTTGAAGAAGGAAGGAAGAGCTTACAGGAAAAGCCTGTCAGATCTGTTCCCCAGCCGTCCTATCGATCCCTCGCTTGAATGGGGCAACAGCAAGGATCACCCACCTTTTTTTACTTTCTGGGCCATAAAGAGCCCCATCCCGTCTTGAATGTTAGATGACTTCAAGGCAAACCTATCCTGCACGTACATGCCCAGCATTTTGTACTATTGTGAGGGGGGGGGTTACTAGTGTAGCCTCTTAAACCCACCAGTACAGTAAGCCCAAACAGGATCTCTCTGGAAAGAGATCCAGAGAGCATGGCCAGCTAGCCGCTGGGGGAGGTGGTTTGTGTGTGTGTGTGTGTGACAGATAGAGAGAGAGAGAGAGGCAGAGAGGCAGAAAGTGTGCGCGTGAGCGAGGGAAGCACGTCCTGCAAGTTCTTTCCCAAAGTTCCAGGATGGAGACTGACCTCATCCCTTGCCAGAAAGGGGCGGGGGTCAGCCAGCATTAGGCTGTGTAAAGCGAGGATTCCTTTCCTCTCTATCAGCGTCTATGCGGAGAACTGCTTAGCTTCATGCCAATGCTGCCTCTTCTCCCCCTCCCCCTTTTCTTTTTGGCTCAGAATCCCGCTCCCTCCAGGATCGTTTTATCATTTCCTTTGAGGAAATGGAGAAAGAAAGAAAGAAAGAAAGAGAAAAGCAAGGAGCCACACAGGCATCCGACCCCCGCCGCCTGCCGCCGCTGGCAGGGAAGCGCCTCCTTCCCTCTCAACCAGCGGGAAAAGGAGCGAGCTGCAAGCGGAGCTGCTTTGCGGTTTGACAGCGAGTCAGGGAGGGAGAGGAGCAGCTTCGCTGAGGCTGCTGCTCGGGAGCCGCTGCTTTGCCGGAGAGTCAGCCGGGGAGGGGCCCGGGGGAGCCGCTTTGCCGGGAGGGAAGGAGCCACGTTGGGGCTGCGAGACAGGGAAGGAGCCGAAGGGAGAGGAGCAGCTTTGCCGAGGCTGCTGCTCGCGACTCCAGCTGCTGCCTTGCCCGAGAGTCAGCTGGGGAGGGAGGCGGCGGGGGAGCCGCTTTGCAGGGAGCTGGCGGGACTCGCTGGGGCGCCTGTGAGAGGCCTGCTCTTTGGTGCAACCCACCAGTACAGTAAGCCCAAACAGAAAGGCGAAAGGCGGCACAACAGTATGTATTACACATTACACAACATACATGTTGTGTATTGAATTGCAGGCACAGCAACAAAGCAGCCAGGAAATAATAGTTAAGGGAGGTAGTGATTGCTTTTAATTAGCTGCACCTGGGTGCTAGCCCAAGTGCCTATATATAGCAGCAGGGTTAGGGGTTTGTGTGTGTCTTTTTACTTGCTTGCTGCAGTGAATGTTAATATTCTATCACTGGCTGGACTCACTATATAACAATA
Source organism: Lacerta viridis (assembly GCA_900245905.1). Taxonomy (NCBI): domain Eukaryota; kingdom Metazoa; phylum Chordata; class Lepidosauria; order Squamata; family Lacertidae; genus Lacerta; species Lacerta viridis. The sequence goes on along the minus strand of OFHU01000837.1, from coordinate 3,333,102 downwards.
CATATTGTACCTGGCTTGGATAGGAGCTACAATCAAAGGGAGATCACACACTTGTCACAATTCCTACCTATACTCTGTGACCCAATATGTTACTGTGCCATATGAATGCTATTGTAGGTGTGGCTCCATATTTCATGTTTGATTACAAATGACCACAACTTCCAAGCAGCCGGCTCTTTAAGCCTTCTGTCTTTTTCACAGTGCTTGGTCTCTTCATACAGATGGCACACTTATCACAGTTTTTTTAAAACCATCATGTAAAGAGAGGTGTCTCAGTACAGCTGGAAATTAGGCTACGAAAAAGTGCACCAGATAGGATTTCTGGTGCTTCTCCAGAGAGGTGACTGAATTAAAGGCAATTCAGGATTACCAGGAATGTAAGTAAAAACTTTTGTTCATAGAATCATAAAGTATAGAGTTGGGAGGGGACGCAGGGGTCATCTAGTCAACCCCCTGCAATGCAGGAATCTCAACAAATGATTCCTGTTTAGTTTGGCAAATGTGCTTGTATTTGTGTTATTTGTCCACTTCTGTGATAGCATCTCTCCCTTTGTACGTGTTTGTTTGTGTGTGCATGCATAAAAACCATGTATGATTTTTTTTAAAATTGCATTTCCAAAAACAGGAACAGAGAGCATGTTTCCCCCCTCCCCCCCGTCCCACATACAACTACAGCCTGTATACGTATACCATATGACTTCCCTTCCACACTTTTCCTGGTTCCTTTGCTTTTCTACTACTCTGTGTAATCCACATCTTTTTAATCATCCAATTTGTTATCAATTAAATACACTATTTCAACTCTGCTGGATTTACTTGAGACCTGCTAAAATCCTTAGCCACTCACTTTTGTAAATATCTGGGAAGAAGGTTTACCATCTCCCCTTGCTCGTATCTGGAAGTCTTGTTAGTTCAATTATTGGGCAACAAAGCCCTGCAATTAATCCCTAAACCACTCTATTAACACAGCGTTGCCTAAGGACGACTTTGGAAAACACAACCACATGCAAAATATCTTCCCATATGGAGAAATGGAACAGGACACAGGAAACCAATTATCCAGTCCTCCTGGCCACATTCACAAGTCTGGTTTGTGATTAAAAATCTTATTTCCTTTGGCACCCAAGTTTTCGAAAGCCCCCACTGCCAGAACTGTAATTCAAAAGACCTTGTTTTCTTTCTCCTCCCTTCACCACCTGTTTGATAGTATGAGGTTGCTGTTTCTTTCTTTTCGTCTTGTTTAACTGGTTTTTAATTTGTATACTTAAAGACAGTCTGTTTAGATCAGGGGTCAGCAACCTTTTCCAGCTGTGGGCCAGTGTTTAGATCAGGGGTCAGAAACCTTTCCAGCTGTGGGCCAGTCCACCGTCCCCCAGACTATGTGGTGGGCCAGACTATATTTTGAAAAAAGAATGAATGAATTCCTATGCCCCACAAATAACCCAGAGATGCATTTTATATAAAAGCACACATTCTACTATGTAAAAACACGCTGATTCCCAGACCATCCATGGGCCGGATTGAGAAGGCGATTGGGCCACATCCAGCCCATGGGCCTTAGGTTGCCTACCCCTGGTTTAGATCCACTGCCGGATTGAGAAGGCGATTGGGCCACATCCAGCCCATGGGCCTTAGGTTGCCTACCCCTGGTTTAGATCCACTGTTATCTTTCATTTGGAGGTTGTGTTTCTAATACTAGAAGGAGCATATCATTGTTTAAATTCTACAGTTGTAATTTGAGTTGTTTAAACTTTCCCGCTTTCTCTTCCATAGTCTCTCAGCAGATCTTTAACTGTACGCATTTCTTTCTAGTCTGATTTCCCCCACCAGATTTTACCAGATCTGGAGTGGACTCCCTTTTTTCACTCCTAGACTTTTTCCCAAAGATTCCCCACTAATTCTTTGAATTCTCTCTTCTTCTTTGGATTTAATTTGGGAAGTTTTGTCACTCTGGTGAAAGTCTTAGAGGCTGTGTGCTGATGAGCTGATCTCTCCCTCTAGTGCCCTGGCTCATTATCCAAATTGTGACAGCCCAAACTCTTCAGGGCTCACACTGCCCCGAAGGGGAGCTTGTTTAAGGCACTGCTGGAGATTCACCAAGCTTGCCTGGCCTCACCAGGGAATTTTAGGAAGTCACATTTTAGGAGTTGTATGAAAGTCTCAACCAGGATTGAGGCTGGTTTAGGGAGAAACTAATCAACAAAGTATTTCAGAAGACAGAACAGGATAGATATGGATGGTGGCTAATGCCATATGTACACTGCTCTTCCAAACAAGCAGTGGGAGAGCATTGGATGTAGCCTCAAATATACACAAGATAAAAACATTTTGTTTTAGTCAGAATGGTACCCCATCTGCAATTTATCATTCTTCTAATACCAGGGATGAGGTCTTCCTCATTCCTGGCAAGGGTGTGTGGAAAGGATCCAGTCTGATGTAAGACTCACCAAAATCTTGGTGGAAACAGTGAGATATCTAAGGTAAACCCCAGCAGTGAAACTTATCTTTTCATAGCTATGTGGAAAGAGGAAATTAATCGCTTACAGCTTTTTCAGATATTACAACTCTGAGAAGCAGAAATTTAATTATTCCGTATCATGTGGCTATTATAGGCACAAAAGTCTTATTGGAATCAAAACAGCTGTGATTTCAAGTCACCATACCCCCCCCCAAAAAAAACAACCATGTTTTTTTGGTCTATTCTATATACTATTTAATTGAAAGATGTAGTGAAAATAGAGTAGAATCAGAAATATGCAATTCAGCTATGTAAAGCTAATGGGTCTTCAAAAATGTGATGGCTGGGTGTTGTAGCATGGTTCTCAATAACCGAAGTGGAAAGAATTTCTAGAGGCAGTGATAACAGGGTTTGGCTTTCTGCATCTGCTATTACCTGGCAGCAGAGCTGCAATCCCACATCACATTCCCAGAAAGAGGCAATTTATAGTGTATTCCAAAATGCTTCCAGGCTTCAGCTCACTGTTCTCACCACCCGCCTTGTTGGGTGTTGTGTTCTCACCACAGAAGTTCAGTCAAGCGGTTAGGCTCAGTATAGGAAACAACTGTGCACCAGAGAGAGCTTTTATTTTGGGGGCAAAAAGACACGCACTATATACACACATTCTTTGCAGTTGTTACAAGAAGTCTTCACTCTCTGAAGACAAAAGGGCATTTCAGCTTATAAAGTAATTGCTAAGACAAACTCCACACAGCAAGTGCAAAGTCCAGTGGCTAACAAAGTCCTGCAACTGCCATTTCTGCTGACTCATGGAGAAGTAACTCCTTTTCCACTTTCCTTAACACTTCAGCCATGAAATGAATCCAGCTTTACAACAAAAAACATGATGATAATACATTAATAATTTTGTACATCTCCACGATGAATGTTGGAAAAAATATGACTGCTTGGCTGGTTACAGTGTGGGAAACATGGAAAAAAATCAAATAGCATGAGATTTCCTGTAATCATGAATGCTCTGGGGTGGCAGCTCAAACTGATTTACTGCATTTTCTGTTTTACGGGTAAACTGGGGGGAAAGATACCATCACAACTGAGGTGAATTTCACTTGATTTATTTCATTGGCATACACTTTGTGCTTCAGATCAGAAAACAATGAGCTGGTTTATTCAAATTTTGGAAAACTGGATTAGTGTTACTTATTTGGAAGAATACCTGAACTCAGTGGTTCACCTTCGGTGGTTATTCCTGTTTCCGATTTTGCTTTATTCTTTATAGTTATTTGCATATATATATTGCTGTGCTGTCTCATTTTTGTTATATATTTGCAAGAAGATGAATAACCACCAAGAAAATGATTTTTATAGCAAATTTTGGGACAAGCCAAGGCAAGTTATGGCTCAAGGTGTTGATATATTTGAAAAGATATGGCATGGCGAGTAAAAGTTTCTTTCATACCAATAATTCAGTATTAACAGCTCCTATACCTTCATAGGACTGAGCACCAGAATTTCAGACTTGAAACACTGGAACAATAGTTGCCACAATACATCAGGAGTGTAGCTCTGAACCCACCTCAAGGTCACAAGAGCTACAAGTTTTGGTTGGCTTCGTAAGGATCAAAACAAAGGCATAGATATTCATATATGTAATACCGTAAGCCATACTAAGGAAAAGCAAAATATTTTATGAGGTATGTACAAAATCAAGACATGTTACAGAAGAAAGGGTAGTTGGTGGCTGCTTAAACACCATGCATGTAAATCACATTTAACCCCCCCCCCCCAAACCTGGAGAATGTAGCTTACACCTCACAGAGCTACAATTAGCAAAGCCTTTAAAAATAGCTTCATGGATTGTGTCAAGAGAAGGGGATTGTCTGTAAATGTGTAGTGGGCAACACAGCCAATGTGATTAATATAACATTGTATAGTGAGACCTTGAGCGTGCAATTTTCCTGAGCATGATAGACCACAAGGTAGCTCTGAAACATAAACTATGGAATTTGCCAGCACAAGATGTGGTGATGGCTACTACTTTAGATGGACACTGTGGGAAACAGGACGGTGGACTATAGAGGCCTTTGGTCTCATCAACAGGATTCTTCATATATTCTCAATTCCTCCCAGAAGACTTCTAAAAACCCTCCAAGTATTCCTGTTCTCCAGGGACAGTCCTGAATTTACAGACGGCATCCTGGCAGGGTTTCTGATTTGATCCTGGAATGCCCCGCTTTTCCTTAGGATGTTCCTATTTCCATGGAAAAATGTTGGAGGATAGGGAGTTAAGCGACTCATGAGCAAAGGAGTTAAGTAACTGAAGGCAGCCATGCATACAGAAGTTTTTTTTAATGTTTAATGTTTTTATATATGTTGTAAGCCACCCAGTCTGATGGGTGGGGCATAAATAATACAATTATTATTGTTATATTATTATTAATTGATGTGCTTATTTTCATTTGAGAAATGTTGGAGGGTATGTTGATGTTGCTTTAGGAGATGAAGCATGTATCAGAAATACACTATTAAAACCAAGCCTGGGCCTCAATGATGAAACCCTGTAGCTACTTATGACATGGTCAATGGTGCAGTTGTCTGGAAAACACCTTTCTTACTTGGTATATAGTGATTCAGAAGATGGTATGAAGATGTCTGGTTGGAGCTCTTAGGGATGGGGAAGAGATGTGCTCCTGGCCCAAGATAGCTCTTCCCCAAAGTAGCGCTCTGTACGGAAGGGTAATACTGCCCTTCAAATAAAGAAAGTCTCCAAAACATTTAGTTTGATATCATGTTAAACCATCTCAAAGGGCCAAACACACATAAAGCAGATTAAAAGAGCAAAATAACTCAAAGACTGGGCAAAAATGTTTCCATCTGTGTCTAAAAGAAAACAAGGAAGGAATATTCCAGGAGAGAAGCCCCCCCCCCCCCGCCCCTATTAGTTCTGCGACCACCAAAGTCCTGTTTCTCTTGGGTGCTCTCCTGGCATCCAGAATGCTTTTTCCTTGGTTTTAAATTTCTCCCCCCCCCTTTTTTCTTCTGAAACACTGTTATCTTCCAATAAAAGCTTGTGATGTTTTATTTACCTTTCAACATAATACTTATTTGTTGCCATTTGTATTGTTTTCAGGTTATGAAGTTATTGGCATGGAACATTTCCCTAAAGGACCAGGGATTGTTATTTTTCATCACTCTGTTTTCCTTCTCGGCTATTCCTTGTTTGTGGGAAAAGTTTATAAAGAGAAAGGGAGACTGTGCCATACAGTAATTGATCACTTCTTGTATAATCTTCCAGGTAAATTATTTAAATTAAAACTGTGAAACAGTAAATTAGTGGAGAGGTTCTTTCTCAACAAGTCCCTGCAAGTAGGACAGAATGAATGTAGGATGAATAATTATTTCCAATTCATTTTTTTCTTTCTTAAATTTTATACTGTCCTTCATCCAAAGATCCCAGGGTGTTTATCAACAGAAACTGCACCCTAAGGAAGACTCGGGGCATAGTATTGAATTGAAAATGAATTAAAATATTGTGGACAAAAGGTTATATTTTTTAATTATAGCAGCCTAAAGGATCTGTAAATTAAACTAAACTAGCCAAATCAAAATACAATTAGGCAGGAGGAAACAGGTCACTTGGCTACTGTTCTCTCCACTGTTTATGGCCATGTTTACAGGCAGGGGTGTAGCAAGGTAAATTGGTACCCGGGGTCAAAAATTTTTTGTCACCCCCCCCCCGGCATAGGAAGGTCAGGTGGTACCCGGTGCGGAAAATTTCTTGTCAACCCCCCCATTGATTCCCCCCCCCCGCAAAAATGGTTTTACGTTATTTCATATTTTCTTACAAAGGAATAATAACAAGTAATAATAAAAAAACTTTTATTTATATCCCACCCTCCCCGGCCAAAGTCGGGCTCAGGGTGGCTAACATCAGATACATAACATTGGTATAAAATCAAACAATAATTAAATTACCTCCTAAAAACATCTCAAAATCAAATTAAAGTCTAATTAGATGGCTTTCCACAGGGTTAGGGTTGGGAACAGTAAGTGTTCTCTGAACTGAAATTTCAGCCTTCATGACATAGGAAAACAGCCAAGTGAACAGCTATTTTGGTGGAGGAGGGTCAAGATATTAACTGATATGCATGAAATTTCATATATAGCTATATAATCCCTAGTATAGTAAGATAAGACCTTCGGAGCAGGCATTAAAAAAAAACTACAAATTTTTTTTTTCTTAAAAAAAAATTTGTTCCTTGATAATTTGTCACCCCCTCCATTATGGAACACGGGGCGACCTGCCCCGCCCCCTTGCTACGCCCATTTACAGGCAGCATTGCCTCAGAGTAAAGAACTGGAAGAAATAAGTCCTCCTTATTCCTAGAATCTTGGGCACATGACTTGATGAGCACAAAGTGGCCCAACTAGCTCAGTGTTCAGCCCAATGTGCATGCTAAGCCCAAATGCCATCCCCAATGACTCGAGACAAGACAATGTCAGGCGATCAAAGAGTGCCCCTCACTAAATACCACCATAGTGATTTACTCCACTATCTCTTGAATTACCGTATTTTTTGCTCCATAAGACGCACTTTTTTCCTCCTAAAAAGTAAGGGGAAATACCTGTGCGTCTTATGGAGCGAATGGTGGTCCCTGGAGCTGAATTGCCCAGGGGCCAAAAGCAGATTGTGCTTTTTATTTTACAAAGAGAAAAGGGGTGTTGAAAGGACCCCGCTCAGCAGCTGATCAGCAAGAGATCGGGAGAGAGATAAGAGTCCCGGCTCCCTTTCAGCCCCGCCCTCCTTTGTTGAATGTGCTGCAGAGGGAGGTTGTTTGTTTCCCCAGGACATGTGACTGGCTGATTAGATTATCTGTCTGGAAACTGTAGAAAAGGCTCCCTTTCCTTTAGAAGCTGCAGAAATGTGAGTTGAACCCCATAAAAACAGAGCTTTTCCTCTTTGCTTTTCCCCCTTTGCAAAAAAACTGCAAAATTTTTAGCTGATCCTCAAAAAACAGGGTTTTTCCCTTTGCAAAAAAGCTGCAAAACTTTTAGCTGATCCTCAAAAAAAGGGCTTTTAGAGGAGGAAAACCAGAAAAATATTTTTTTTTCTTGTTTCCTCCTCTAAAAACGAGGTGTGCCCTATGGTCTGGTGCGCCCTATGGAGTGGAAAATACAGTAATACTGAATCAGGGGCGTCGCTGGGGGGGGGGTGGTGGGGGCGGTACGCCCCGAGCGACAGGGATGACAAGCGGCGGGTGGGGGTGATAAGTGGTGGGTGGGGGTGACAAGCTGCGGCCCCTCCCGCCACTCCCCACGCAACGGCGGTCACCCTGGGAGCAGCAACGCTGCACAGACGGGGTGCTCCCTCGGCCGTGCGCTGTTGCTCCCGGGGCGACGGAGCGAGCGGCGGCGCGTGGGGGTGACAAGCGGCAGCCCCTCCCGCCATTCCCAAGCGCTGCCGCTCCCTCCGTCACCCCAGGAGCAACAGCGCACGGCCGAGCGAGCACCCCGTCTGTGCAGCGCTGCTGCTCCCGAGGTGACCGGCAGCATGGGGAATGGCAGGTGGGGCCGCCGCTTGTCACCCCCATGCGCCGCCGCTCGCTCCGTCGCCCCGGGAGCAACAGCGCACGGCCGAGGGAGCACCCCGTCCGTGCAGCACTGCTGCTCCCGGGGTGACCGGCCATGCGTGGGGAGTGGTGGGAGGGGCTGCCGCTTGTCACCCCCACACGCCACGACTCGCTCCGTCCCCCCTGGAGCAGCAGCTCACGGTGTGTGCAGTGCTGCTGCTCCCGGGGCAACGGAGCGAACGGTGGTGCGTGGGAATGGTGGGAGGGGCTGCCGTTTGTCACCCCCGCGCGCCGCCATTCCCTCCGTCACCCTGGGAGCAGCAGCGCACGCCCCGACGACGGAGTGCGCCTGCGCGACATTTCCCGCAGGCGCACTCTGTCGTCGGACCGCCGCTTCCACAGCCTCCTTTTGAGCCGCAGAGCTTAAAAGGGGGCTCTTCGGCTTAAAAGGGGGCTGCAGAAGCGGCGGCGGCACTCCCGGATACCGTGGAGCCTTACTCTGCCACTGCCATGAATATTTGTTTTTAATGAGTCTATGACTGAATCACAGACAGAGTACAATTCCTCCATTTACTACTTAGTGCAGAACTGGTTTTCTGTGACCCAATATGTTATTGTGCATTATGAATGTTCTTGTAGGTGTGACTCCATACTTTATGTTTGATTACAGATGGCCACAACTAACAAGAAGCAGCCTCCCCAAGCCTTCTCTCTTTTTCACAATGCTTGGTTTCTTCATACAGATGGCACACCCATCACAGTCTCTTTAAACCTCCTCATAAAGGGACGTGTCTCCATAGCAGTGGAAATTAGCCTACGAAAAAGTAGAGCACCAGACAAGACTTCTGCTACTCCAATGGAGAGGTGACTGAAGTAAAGGCAATTGAGGCTTACTAGGAATGTAAGTAAAAGTTTTTGTTCATAGAATCATAAAGTGAAGAGTTGGAAGGGGTACCAAGGGTCATCTAGTCAACCCCCTGCAATGCAGGAATCCCAACAAAAGATCCCTGCTTATTTTTGCAAATGTGCTAGTAGTTGTGTTATTTGTCAGTTCCTGTGCAGGGGTCAGCAGACAGAGAGAAATGCCGTCTTGTCTCTGTGCATGTGTAAAAACCAGTTGTATGAACATCTTAGCCCAGGGGTCCGCAAACTTTTTAAACAGGGGGCTGGTTCACTGTCCCTCAGACACTGTTGGGCCCAGACTAGTTTGAAAAAATGAATGAATTCCTATGCACACTGCACATATTTTATTTGTAGTGCACAAAAAACAAGAAAAACAATACAATATTTAAAATTAAGAACGATTAATCAACATATTTTTAAGTATTTCAATGGCAAGTATGGGCCTGCTTTTGGCTAATGAGATGGTCAATATCACTAATGCTCATCCCTACAACCCAGCCTACACATAGATCTCCCTCAACCCCATGGCCCAGCCTACATGCAGGCATTCCATGCCCCCCATCGCCACAACCCAGCCTATATACATGTCTGCCTGCACACACCCATCCCCACACTCCAGCTTATACACGTCTCCCTAACCCCCTTTTTCATGACCCAGCCTATGCAGCTGCTTCCCTAACCCAGATGCCCACAACCCAGCCTGCACCCATGTCTCCTTAAGCCCCATCCTCACGACCCAACTTACCCGCTTGTCTCCCTAACCGCCACCCCTCCCAGCTTGCACGCCTGTCCTCCAACCTCTAATCCCTACACGCCAGCCTGCCCACGCATATCCCTACCCCTGATCCCCTCAGCGTGGCCTACTCGCGTGTCGCTCGTCCCCATGACTGCTGACTCACTGCGGGGACTGGAGCGGCCCATGTTGACTTCCACGGTGCCCGGTGACGAGTTGCGCCCGATCGCCACGTCACCTGGCGCATCACAAACTCCACGTTGCAGCCCTGCATGCGCACCAGATCAGGGGATCAGGGCTGGCACCGGGCCCTGGGGAGGTGAGGTGGGTGCCCCAGGAGTTGGTGGGGGCGGCCTAGGCAGGCAGGGGCAACCGCCGAATACGCACCGCTGGCCTCTAGGGTGGGGAGACAGGCGGGCAGGTAGGGAGAGGCCTGGGCTGCCCTGGTGGCATGCTCACAGGTGGGCGAGGAGGTCGCGCACGGGAGATGGGGTGCATGGGGTCCAAGGTGCACTGGCACCTCTCTCCTCCGCAATCCCCTCCCAACCCCAGGTGAGCTGGGTTTAGGACCCTGGTAGACCGGATCTGGCCCATGGCCCGTAGATTGAGGACCCCTGTCTTAGCCAGTTTCCACATTGTCAACTGAAAACACAGCTAGGGTGTTAGTTTCTTCCAGTCAGGGTTGATTTGAAGCTGGATTATGGGGAAACTAATCAACACGCAGTATTTCATAAGAAGGAATGGGATAGATATGGATGGTAGCTAATGTCAAGTGTACACTACTGTCCAAAGTTGTTAACTTTACACTTGGAGGTATAAAAGCAGAATATTGTTTTCCTGTTGGTTGAAACTCTCTTTCAGTTCTATAAATTGTATTCTGTCTACTGACTTGCTCATTCTATACGACCAGAGATAGGGTTTATTATATAGACTTTTGTGCATTATGTTCATCACTCCGCTTTCCCTCTCCGTAACTTGTTGAAACCATTAAAAACCTATGCATGTTATGTAGTGCTGCACAAAGATCTGCTCATGCAATAGGACTTCTCCCCACCATGTGCCCCAGAATCTGCCCCAGAGGGTCCCTCCAAGCCCCCTCCCCTGGTGCTTTTTGAGCAAATTTTTAGCTTTAGCGGGTATCCTGTAAGCACTGTACTCTCGTAAGCCTCAGTAACACTATTACTGAAGAACTTCTGATGTTTGTGTTATTTACTGTAACTCTGCAAGTGAATGCAACTCCATGCTACTCTGCTATTTTTACCCATGCCCTGCTGTGCTGTTTTCAGGCATGGAACCAGGAGGTGACTGTTTTTTGTTACTTCTAAGAGAGCAAGGGAGGTGTTCATAGTGAGTTCAGGCACCTCTTTTTCTGGAAAAATAGCACTGAGCATAGTGAAATATACCGGTAACTCAATAGCATTTCTGCAGTTTTCCTCACATAGCTGGAGGTAACAACCGTGCAGAAAAACTAATACATACCAAGGACCTAGACAGCATAATGATGATACTAAAACACTCACTTGCCATATCATCACCTTGTTGTGGTGAGTGGGGTTGCATATTTCTAGGACCCTCGTGAGTGAAGCCGTCAGGAGTTTTGTACTCTCAACAGGGTCTCCCAAGGCATTAGGGTGGATGCGGCAAATTCAGGCTGTGCAATTAAAACTGATAAGACATCAATCTGCCCTCTGCCAGCCCCTTCACACATATGACAAGAGTTGGAAGGCATCCAGACATTGCTAGGCAATCAGCAGATAAGCAGAGGTCTGAGTTTGTGTCGAGTGAGAGTGCAGAGAGTTGAGCTCAGCCTCTCAGTTCCCGTTCTAAGCGACTGGATAAAATCAGAGGGCAACGGAAGGGCCAAAGGGGAAAGGCGGGAGTTTGGTGTCCTTCCTGCTGTGGGAGGGGTGAAACTTCTATTGGCCATGATTTTATCAGCAAAGGGGGGATAAGGAAAGGAAAAAAATCTCTTTCCCTCTCCTTCCTCCCCTCTCTCCCTTCTTCCTTCCTTCCTCCTCTTCCCCTCCTCCTTTTAAAGGTTCAAAATAAAATAAAATATTTTTTTCAGTTATAATTTGAAATAACTAAATCATTTTAAATGATTACACTAACATTTTAAACTTTAATTCTCAATTTCTATATGAAAAGAGAGAGGGGAAAAGAAAAATAAGTAGAAGAAAGAAAATAAAAACTTACTTTTTTCAATACTTGTAATTATATCAGAATGCCACAAGATGGTGATCTCTACTTTCTTATGGGAAAATGTTCATTTAAAAAATGAAAAACAAAGTAGAAAACCCCTGTTATCATTTTTCCAGCTGCACTGTGCTACTATGTTTCCGTCCTTGTTCTCTTAATCTGCTTTCTCACACTGTGCTTCCCCTCTTATCTGTTATTTTGATTTCTTATTTCCTGTTTTCCCTCATTCACTACAAATTATTCACAAGATTTCACAGGATACAAGAAAAGAAAAATAATAATTAAACAAATAAGAAAAGCCTTTATTGCCAACTTTTTTTTTCTTTTTTAACTCAAACAAAGGTTTTAAAGGTCTCCTTTTCCATTCCCAAAAACCATATCACTCAACAGTGTGTATCTTTCTTTAGCCTCTTCAAAAGGCCCTTGTATTATCCACTTGTATATATTCATAAAAAATAAAAAACACACACACAAAATTTAGAGTCTTTCAAACCAAGTCTCCTTTCCCCCTTTCTTCGTATTCTTCCAAGAGCCCACCCAATGATTCATATAAAAAAGAAAAGAAAATTGGCACTACCAAATTTAAAATTGTATTATGAGGCGAAATGCCTGATTTGAATAAGATAGTGGATCAAATTGGAAAAAACTAAAATATTAGACCTTGAAAACTTCAATTGGAGATATGGATGGCATGCATACCTTAATTATGATAAAGTTAAGCTAAATAAGGAATTTACCAGTCACATATTAAGAGGGGCATTATTTAAAATTTGGAATAAATATAGAAGGTATGTGGAGATGAAAATACTGTGGTGGATTTCACCGACTGAAGCCTTTGCATTAAAGAAGTTAAATACAAGGTCAAAGTGGCCAACTTTAAACAGTTAATAAAGGAAGAACAAGGGAAATATAGATTAAAGGCTTTCGAAGAAGTAAGAATGTTTGGAATAGGTAGGTGGCAGTATATACATTTGAGAAGTGCTTTCATTGCAGATCAAAAGGTTTTTCCAAAGAAACTTCTTCCAAAGAAGATTCCAAATTTGATAGTGAAGTAATCCAAAATAATACAAAATTATTATCTAAGACATATAATTTATTATTAAATTGGGATTTAATGGATGAAGAAATCAAGGAAACAATGGTAAAATGGTCTAAAGATCTCAGACATACAATTTATGTTGAGCAATGGGAAAAACTCTGGAAAGAGGATATAAAATTTACTGCCTTGTATATGATTAAGGACAATTTTATTAATATGTTTTATAGGTGGTATCTAACGCCGGTAAAATTAGCTAGGATGTATAAACTTAGGTTGAATCTGTGCTGGAGATGTAAGAAAGAAACAGGAACAACAATGCACATGTGGTGGATGTGTGAACAAATTAATTTTTTTTGGATAATGGTACATGATGAAAGGCAAATATGCTTAAAAAATCGATTACTAAAAGACCTGAAGTATATTTACTAGGGCTATTAGATGAAGAAATACCACAGAGAAAGAAAAAAATATTCCTGTATGCAGGGCCGTCTCGTCATAGGGGCTGGGTGGCGCACCCGCGAGCCCGCCGGCATACCGGGCGCCCCCTCCCCAACCCGCGGGCGGGCGGTTGGGCGCCGGCGGGCCAGCTGCAAGCCGGCTGCCCTCCGGAGCCCCAGCTGGAGCGCTGGGAAGGGCGCGCAAAGCCCCGCGCCGCTCCAGCGCCACGCCCCTCATCCCCCGCTCGCCCACCTCCCTCCCGCGCTGGCCGCCCCTCGGGGGATGAGGGGCGTGGCGCTGGAGCGGCGCGGGGCTTTGCGCGCCCTTCCCAGTGCTCCAGCTGGGGCTCCGGAGGGCGGCCGGCTTGCAGCGCCACGCCCCTCATCCCCCGCTCGCCCACCCCCCCTCCCGAGGGGCGGCCAGCGCGGGAGGGAGGTGGGCAAAGAGGCTGCCTACCAGGGGCACCGAGGGATCGTCGCGCCAGGGCAGCCGATCCCTTTAAGACGGCCGTGCCTGTATGCAAGCACTGCCACTAGGGTAGTCATAGTGGCAAATTGCAAAGCACAGAGGGTCCCAACCAAGGAGGAATGGATCTGCAAATTAAGTGCGTATTTATCATTGGCAAAATTAACGGCCACAATAAGAAATCAATCCAAACAAAAGCTAAAAGATGAATGGAAATGCTATGAGGATTACATGGTAAAATATTGCTCAAAAACTAATATACTATCATGCCTTGATTAAGAGATATGAAGTAAATAAGATAGAAAATTTTGAAATGAATCAGGTGAATCAATATATAAATTAATATAAAAGAAAATTTGGAATGCAAGAATAAGTTTACAACATTCTTTTTTATGGAAGTCAAATTGGTGATGGGGGGAAGTTAGAGGGGTGTGGTGAGGGGATTTTGGTGGTGGGATAAAGAAAGAAATTTGTGTAAGGTAGAATTACAATGTGGTGTAATTTACTGTATGATTCTGATGTACATATATATGAAAAGAAAATTACATTGCCTCGAGACTATGTTTAGTCTCCGTCACACCCAAATAATAAGAAAGAAAATAACCATCGGTTTTGATGGGTTTAAACAACAACAACAACAACAACATGCCAGAGCCTTTCCTGATCTTATTTTAACATTTTAAAACCAAATTAAATCCAAGCCCTGTCTCTTTTAGTTCATAAAAAGGAACAAAGGAAATAAAAAACAATCCTTAAGATATTAAAAACAGCAATCCACAAAGTCCACGTCCCGCTTTCTTCTCTTTCCCTCCACGACATTTCAAGTTCTTTGCAGTTTGGCTCGCTTGTTGGAAAATATGCATCCAGTATATTAAGCAAATCACAGTTTTAGCTCAGTTCATAGACTGGAATGTTTCTAAAAATAACTATTAGCAGTATTTTTTTTCTGTTCTTTTTTCAGTCCCTGCAGATTTTTTCCATGCGGTTCAATACCTGGGTCCGGGGGGGGGATGGGGGGATGGGGACGGGGACGGACCTCCTCTTTACCACCCTAGTGTGGATCCAATTAATTTATTCTTGATAATTTAAATGTTTTTACCTTGTCAGATTGTTCCAAATTTGTTTTATTTTGAAGAAGTCGCTGCTTCAATGGCGGCTATTCAGGCAGTTTGCTGTGGATTGTGCCATGTGTCTGTGCTCAATCTTGGAGCTCCTATGGCTCCCTGCAAAGCTTTGGGAGCTGCCAGAGAAGCATCCTTTGACACTGCAGACCCTTCGGAACCCAACCTTTCCCTTCAGACTTTTTTTTTTTTTGAGGAGGTGCTTTACCCGTGCTCCTTTCCCATCTCCTCACAGCAAGTGGCCTATTCAGGACGAGCGGTCTCCATCGTCCACCATTACCCGCAGTCGACCTGGAAGTCACTAGTTATTAGGTTGATAACTACCAGCCATCAAAAGTTTTCTCTGCTCATTTCAGGAAGCAGTCTTCAATAGTTATGAAAAAAATATATTCTGTTATTAAACTAAGAAGCGGAGGGGGATTGAAAGTTTCTTTTCTTTTGACGCCTCTAAAGCGTGTAAGAAGAGCTTGCTGGATCAGGCCAATGCTCCAGGAAGCATTGTCTAGTCTTCAATATTCATGAAAAAGCATCTTGTATTATTAAACCAAGGAGCAGAGGCCTCTTAAGAGCATAAGAAGAACTTTCTGTATCCAGCCAGTGACCCATCTAGTCCAGTATGCTGTTCTCACAGTGGCCATTTTTTTTTTTAAACTGCATTAGGCTATTGTCATAAAAGTCTCCAAGAGATGCCTGAAAGAGAAAAGCAAGGACCCCTGCCAAACCTCTGCTGCAAAAGTGTTCCACAGTATGGGAGTGGTGGCACTAAATGCCCAACATCCGGCTGAGGCGGAAGACACCATTGATGGAATCTTTTGAGGATCTGGAGATGGTGTTTATAAGTGGTTCATGTTTCACAAGCATACAGCAAGGTATTTTGATTTCCCTGCAAAGGTCCTCAAATATTCTGCATGGGAGTAAGCTGCACTTGCAGAGCTCAGGGGATGCTGAATGTCAGCCCTTGTGGAAAGGTAACTGCCCAGGTAGAAGTGATCAACACTTTCCAATATTACACCGTTGAGTTGGACTTGTGGCACTCTAGAGTGATTCAAAGATGCATCACTTTGATTTTTTGGATGTTGCATGATAGGCCAAGCATTTCGTAAGCTAGGATGGTTTGGAGGTCATCTTCTGAGCGTGCACACATTACCGTATTTTTCGCTCCATAGGACGCTTCGGACCATAGGGCGCACCTTTGTAAAGGGGGGAAAGCATTGCTTATGAACCAGTACAAACCAGTACAAACCAGTAAGCACCAGTACAAACCAGTAGAGACCAGTAAGCACCAGTACAAACCAGTACGCACCAGCAAGTAATAGGAAGCAAGAGGAAAGTGAACCAGTACAAACCAGTAAGCACCAGTACAAACCAGTACAGACCAGTAAGCACCAGTACAAACCAGTACACCAGTACAGACCAGTAAGCACCAGCAGGTAATAGGAAGCAAGAGGAAAGCAAACCAGTACAAACCAGTAAGCACCAGTACAAACCAGTACAGACCAGTAAGCACCAGTATGCACCAGCAAGTAATAGGAAGCAAGAGGAAAGCAAACCAGTACAAACCAGTAAGCACCAGTACAAACCAGTACGCACCAGTACAGACCAGTAAGCACCAGCAGGTAATAGGAAGCAAGAGGAAAGCAAACCAGTACAAACCAGTAAGCACCAGTACAAACCAGTACAGACCAGTAAGCACCAGTACAAACCAGTACGCACCAGCAAGTAATAGGAAGCAAGAGGAAAGCGAACCAGTACAAACCAGTAAGCACCAGTACAAACCAGTACAGACCAGTAAGCACCAGTACAAACCAGTACGCACCAGCAAGTAATAGGAAGCAAGAGGAAAGCGAACCAGTACAAACCAGTAAGCACCAGTACAAACCAGTACAGCACCAGTACGCACCAGTACAGACCAGTAAGCACCAGCAGGTAATAGGAAGCAAGAGGAAAGCAAACCAGTACAAACCAGTAAGCACCAGTACAAACCAGTACAGACCAGTAAGCACCAGTACAAACCAGTACGCACCAGCAAGTAATAGGAAGCAAGAGGAAAGCGAACCAGTACAAACCAGTAAGCACCAGTACAAACCAGTACAGACCAGTAAGCACCAGTACAAACCAGTACGCACCAGCAAGTAATAGGAAGCAAGAGGAAAGCGAACCAGTACAAACCAGTAAGCACCAGTACAAACCAGTACAGACCAGTAAGCACCAGTACAAACCAGTACGCACCAGCAAGTAATAGGAAGCAAGAGGAAAGCGAACCAGTACAAACCAGTAAGCACCAGTACAAACCAGTACAGACCAGTAGGCACCAGCAAGTAATAGAAAGCAAAAGGAAAGCAAACCAGTACAAACCAGTAAGCACCAGTAGGTAATAGGAAGCAAGAAGAAAGCAAACCAGTAAGCACCAGCAAGTAATAGAAAGCAAGAGGAAAAGTAACAGCCCCAAATGGCTGAAAAACTCAATTTCCCAGGATCCTCAATTTCCCAGGATCCTACTGTGCAAGGGGCCTGGGCGGGGCAGGAAGGGAGCTAGCTCCCTTATCTCCCTCCCCGATCTCCTGCAATCAGCTGTTGAGCGGGTTCCTTTCAACACTCTCTTTCCCTCTTGTTAGCCTTTAGCTCTTTCTAAAACAGAAAAAGCAGGATCTGCCTTTCCCCCCTGGGCTCCAGGGACCATGCATTCGCTCCATAAGACGCACAGACATTTCCCCTTACTTTTTAGGAGAAAAAAAGTGCGTCTTATGGAGCGAAAAATACGGTATGTTGTCATCAGCATACTGAAGCTCCTTGATGGAAGTTATGGTAACCTTACTCTTTGCTTTCAGCCTACTCAGATTAAAGAGCTTTCCATCTGTTCGATATATGATTTCTACTCTGGTGGGGAGTTTCCCTTCGACAAAGTGTAGGATCATGGCAATGAAAATAATGAATAGAGTTGGGGCAATAACACAACCCTGTTTAACACCTGATCCCACTGTGAATGGTTCACTTTGAGAGCCATTGTTATCTGCGATTGTTGCTGTCATATTATCATGGTGAAACCGAATGAGCAACTAATTTTCAGAAGGACAGTCCACAGGGCATTACTATTTACAGTGTCGAAGGCCTTAGTCAGGTCAATAAATGCCATATACAGGCAGGTATCCCCAGTGGCGGAAAAAGGCTCCGCGGTACCTGGGGCAGCAAAGGAAACGCCCGAGGAGCGGGGCGTCATGATGTCCGTCACGACGCCCCGCCCCCAGGCGTTTCTGGGAGTGCCGCCACCGCCGCTTCGGCAACCCCCTTTTAAGCCGAAGAGCCCCCTTTTCTGTTGCTCCTGGGGTGACAGAGGGAGCAGCAGCGCATAGGAATGGCAGGAGGGGCTGCTGCTTGTCACCCCCACGTGCCACCGCTCACTCCGTCACCCCAGGAGCAACAGCACACGGCCAAGGGAGCACCCCGTCCATGCAGCGCTGCTGCTCCCGGGGTGACCGGCGGTGCGTGGGGAATGGCGGGAGGGGCCGCCACTTGTCACCCCCACCCTCCCCTGTCACCCAGGGTGTAGCGCCCCCACCGCCCCTCCCTAGCGACGCCCCTGGGTATCCCATCAGGTCCACTGGCTTTGTTGTTTTTCATTTGGTTAATAGCTGTACACAACTCTCCCGATTTGGAGATACTGCAAGCTCATCTCTAATTTGTTTTTGCGGAATTTGTGAGAGGACTTCAGCAGTGACAGAGAGTTGTGTTTAACGAGATGCTGGTAATGTTCTTTGCATCACAGTGCAATAGCTTCTTCATCTTTTAGAAGTGTGATACTGTATGTTGAGCATAGGGGGCATGTGCCATGACGTATTGGCCCATAGATGGTTTTTGTGGCTTTAAAGAAACTCTGTGCATCATGAGTGTTGGCTAAGTGCTGGGTCTCTTGAGCATTTTTTTATCTACCAGGTGTTCATGGGCTGCAACAATGGATGTTTTTATTTTGGTCTAGTGTTCCTTGATGTTATCAGGGAACTCTGAAAGTAGATGGCCCTTAAGAGTAGTTTGGAAGCAATCCCACTTAATGGGATCTTGAAGGCTTCAGTGTTTATTTTGATCCTTGGTTTCCTTCCCTGAAGCCTGCATTGAATTATAATCATGATAGCCACTGCAGACCGTGTTAATCAGTGATCTGTCCAGTAGTCGTCGGCACTCATCATAACTCTGGTAAGGAGCACATCATGGCAATCTTCAGCTTGGACAATTACATAGTCTAAGATGTGCCAGTGGTTTGACTGAGGGTGCCTCCATGATTTAAATTTACAGTCGTACCTTGGAAGTCAAACAGAATCTGTTCCGGATGTCCGTTCAAGTTCCAAAATGTTTGAGAACCAAATCGTGGCTTCTGATTGGCTGCATGAAGCTACTGCTGCCAATCAGAAGCCATTGAAGCCCTGTCAGATGTTCGGGTTCCAAAAGAACGTTCACAAACCGGAACAATCACTTTCGGGTTTGCGCCGTTGTTGGAGCCAAAATGTCTGAGTTCCAGGGCATTCGGAATCCAAGGTACGAATATATATATATATATATTTGTTGAAAGTGTGTGTTGGTAATAACAAGGTTGTGCACTGCACATATAATCAAAAGTAAGATTCTGTTCTGGTTGCTATTGCCAATTCCTACTTTCCCAATAGTCCCAGGCCACAGATCGAAATCTTGCCCAACTCTTGCATTAAAATCACCCAGAAGGATAATATTATCCTCCTTAGGTGTCTCTGATAGGATGATATCCAGCTAAGAGTAAAATTTATCTTTAATGTCTTCATGGACATCCTGTGTTGGTGCATAAACACTTAGAATAGTAACCTGCTGGTTTTTGGTGAGTTTTATTCAAAGGGTTGAAAGTCGTTCATTAATGCCGATAGGGACTTTTGGCAAGAGCCTCACAAGATCATTTTTTAATAGCAAAGCCTACTCTATGTATTCAATGTTCTTGTTCAGGTAGACCCTTCCAGAAGAAAGTGTAGCCTCCTTTCTCTCTCCTGCTTTTCAAGTTTCTTGAAGCGCTGGAATATCGATGTTAAAACGCCACAGCTCTATTGCAATGTTGGCAGTTCTGCGTTCGGACACTCGTTATCTTTGTTATCCAAAAAGTCCACATAGTCCATGTTCCAAAGTTCAATTGTCTTTTGCGACCGCTGGTTGATGACCCCACTGGGCGCGGTAATCCAGTCAGGAAAAGAGGGAGGCAGACACCTTTTCTAGCCTCTCCCCCTTTTCGGTGTCAGCAGAGTGGATCCTCAATAGGGCTGCTTAGTCATGGATACAGCTGTCAAGCTGCTCAACTGCCTCATTCCTTGAGTCAGAGCGAATGAATTTGTATCCACTGCCTATGAGCTGCCTTATAACTAGGGGCTTCCTGCCCCCGTTACAATTTGCCGATTGCCATAGAACTTTGGGGGTTGGGTTTGGGATGATTGTTTGAAGATGCCTGTGCGTGAATGTGTTTTATGTGTGTACATCAGTGCATGCTAATCAATGCACAGTCTTCGCAGTAAGGCTCTATTCTGATGGCATGAGTATCACGACGACTGGTAGATTATTATCTGCTGCAGCCTTCATCCGCCTTCACAGCCATTGTAACATCTTCCACCTGTTCTGCTGTTGAGGACTTCTTAGATCATTCTTTGTGTAGCTACTCCCCTTTGACCTTACTGCCTTGAGTGACCCTACTGGGAGTACGAGACTCCTGACGGCTTCACTCACAAGGGTCCTAGGAATGTGCAAGCCCACGACAAGTTAATGATCCAGCGAGTATTTTAGTATCATTATTATGCTGTCTAGGAGCATACACAAGAGCTTCTGCAGAAAGATTTGTGTTACAGGGCTCAGATCTTGGAACAGCCTTTTATAAACATAAAAGAAGTGTCACTGTTTTGATGCAGAAGATTTATAGACATTACTCTTTCGGATATAGCATTATTTCAAGTTTCAATTAAACACTCGCCTTTCCGTTACACTCTTTGATTCTGGTGCTACCAGTGTAAGTCTCCAAAAGGGGCACTATGGGAGTTTTGCAGGATAGGACAAGAAGGCATCTAGGCCCTTCAGCATGTACACCAGGGGCTGAGCTAATGAGCTAGGGTCCCTTCCAGATAATTAATAAACCATCCGGCACATTTCTGTGTATATCAACATAGCTTTAATAACATAATTATTAATGCTTCCTATTACAGACATCTCGTCAGAAACACTGCAACAGTTTTATATGGACTAGTTAGTTTTGTAATGCTTATCAAATCGTTCTGAAATAGCTCTTAATATACTTCCTGGCCTTTTTTGGTATTTATCCCGAAGATTTTCAATTGCAGTCTTTGTCTGTTGAAAGAAGAACAAAGGAATACATTGTGTTATATCAATATATTGCTAAATGGATATTCACAGTTATGCATATTTGTGAGGAAAAAGGAAAAAAGTATCAGAACCAGCAGAATAAAGAATCCCATTTTTTTCCAGTTACAGATGCACAATATGACAGTCTTTGTACCTCAATCCTCAAGAGTGACTTTTTCAGCATGGAGGGTTGGGCAAGAGCAGTCAGGGCCAGGAAACTCCACTAGGAAACTGTAATGTCCCTCAAGGAAACCCTGGACTTCGGCAAGGAGGAAAAGCAGTCTTCACTAGGCTGCAGCCATAGTTTATTAAGCAATCACACAGAGCAACGACATCGCCCCACAAGGAGGGAGTAAGGGAGTAAAAAGGGTATATGGGAGGGGAATAGAGTACAACTTAAATACCTGTATCCCAGCTAATGGGATACAGGTGTGCACAATGAAACTCCCCACTCATTCCCCACTTAAAGACACATACATCACATCTCCCTTTTACACAGAAATTAAAGAAAAGTCAAAATTACAATAATAAACACACATATTAAAACCAAGGTCATGACATATATCTTTGAGGCATATACACACACCTGCCATATGAGGTCACATACCTGGGTTGCCTTACATCTATTTGCGCATCAGGTATTCTCCCAATTCCTTCTCCATTATTATCTCTTTGCATTTCTTTTCTATTCTCAATCAGTCTACCTCTTCTCTCCTCAGCTTGTACACTCCTAGGCCTTATTCTTCGCCTATTACGCCTATACACCCGTCCTGATGAAGTAACTACCCGGTATGTACGTGGCTGATCACACTTTCTTGTGACTACCGCTGGGGACCACCCTTCTGTTGACTCAAACCATACTGGATCTCCCTCTTCCAATGGCCTAAGAGGCCTCGCAGTGCTATCATAAAAATACTTTTGCCGTTCTTGGTTCCTTTTGAGGCTCTCCCTCGCCCCCACAGGTATTTTAGGACGTAACACTTCCTCAGTCACTGGTAACTTACTCCTCAGGACTCTACCCATCAACAACTGAGCAGGAGAGTATTCCAGTCCAGTCACCGGTGTATTACGATACTCCAATAATGCTAATTGGGGTTCTTTGTGTGTTTGCTCTGCCTTTTTTAGGAGTAGTTTTATGGACTGTATTGCCCTTTCCACCATTCCATTTGACTGTGGGTATCCTGGACTACTGAAGCGCTGTTCAAACCCCCAGCCTTGGGCAAATTGCTGGAACTCCTGACTTGCAAATGGCATGTTATCAGTGATAACTATCCTTGGAATACCATGCCTCGCAAACACTGCTTTCAGTCTACTAATTACTGCTCCTGCTGTTTTATCTGGGAGACCCACCAGTTCTGGGTATTTTGAGAAATAGTCTATCACCAGCAGAAACGGTTGCATCCTGTACTCAAAAATATCTACTCCCAACTTTTCCCAGGGCAGCTCTGGAATTTCATGTGGTATGAGAGGTTCTTTTTGATTTTTTGGTGCACATCTCGCGCATATTGAACAATTTTCTATGAATGTTTCTATCTCCTTGCCCATACCTGGCCAGTACATTATTGTCTTTGCTCTCATTTTTGTTCTTTGCATGCCCTGATGTGACTCATGAAGCTGCTCCAAGACTGTCCGTCTTTGAGATACGGGAATAACTACCCTTTCATCAACATATAGCACACCATCCTGACAGCGCAGCAAGTCCTTCACAGCCCAAAATGCTTTTGCTGCTGATGGTACATCTCTTAAATGCAGTGGCCATCCACGTGATATTAAAGATGCCACCTCCTGTAACTGTATGTCTTGTTTTGTTGCTTCCTGTATAGCTATTACCCCTGTAGGGTGCATTACTATTTCACCTATTTCATATATTACTTTCTCATCATCTATGGGTTCCACATCACTCTCTGGAGGATCTACCGTGGCCCGAGATAATGTGTCTGCCAAGTACATTTCTTTCCCTGGCACATACTTCACCTCCATCTGATATCTCTGCAATTGTAACAGCATCCTCTGCAGGCGAGCAGGTGCACTGCCTAAAGCTTTCTTACAGATTGCCTCTAGAGGTTTATGATCAGTCTGTACTAATACTAGCTTGCCAAACACATACTGGTGGAATTTTCTTATTGCATACAATACAGCCAACAGTTCTTTCTCTATTTGAGCATAATTCTGCTCTGCCATAGTAAGTGCCCGGGATGCATAACATATTGGCCTCCCTTCTTGAAGGAGGCATGCACCCAAACCATTCTTTGAAGCATCTGCTTGAACCACCAGTGGCTTAGATGCATCAAAATATTGAAGCACAGGTGCCCGACACAGTTGCTGTTTTACCATTTCAAAAGACTTCTGATGTTCGGGCATCCATTGAAACAACACATTCTTTTTTAATAAATTCCTCAAAGGTGCCGTCAATTCTGCCTCTCTTGGAATATATTTTGATAAGTACTGCACAGACCCCAAAAATCTAAGCACACCTTGCCTGTCCTGCGGGGAAGGCATTTCTCGAATTGCTTTAACCTTCTCCTCATCTACTTTGACACCTTGAGCAGTTATTATATGCCCCATATATTTTACTGAATCCACTTTAAATTGGATTTTCTCTTTATTAAACTTGATATTTTTAGCCCTTGCTGTTTCAAACACCTTACGCAATATTTGGTCATGTTCCTGAGAAGTTTCTGCTGCAATAATCATATCATCTGCTATCATGTGCACTCCTTTTATATGCCCAAATGTCTCTTCATTTTTTTGTTGGAAAACCTCACTAGATGATTTCAAACCAAATGGCATACGATTAAAACGGTACCTTCCCCACGGAGTATTAAATGTGCACAGCAACGCTGACTTCTCATCTAACTTCACTTGCCAATAACCATCCTTTTCATCCACTATTGTGAAGAATCTTTTACCAGCTAAAGAGCTTAATACATCATCAATTGTGGGAATAGTATAGTGCTGTCTACTAATTGCCTTGTTTAAATCACGAGGATCAAGGCATACACGCAGTTTTCCATTTTTTTTTTCAGTAATCACCAAACTGCTCACCCACTCAGTAGGGCACTCTACTTTGGAGATTACTTCAGCTGCTTCCATCTGGCATAAAGTCTCTTTCAATCTATCTAAAACTCCATAAGGCACTTTTCTGCAAGCATGAATTACAGGAGGAACACTAGGGTTCACCTCTATATGGTAAGAACCTTCAAATTCTCCCAGCCCCTCAAAGACATCAGAGTACATTGTCACTAACTGCTCTTTTGACACCAGTTCAGGTTGTTGCACATTATCAACTCTACATACCAAATTCAAAGCCTCACAAGCCACCCTTCCCAATAGTGGAGTGGTTGATATATCAGTCACATAAAATAACAGTTCCAAGCTCCTTCTAGTGGTGCTGGTCTCAAGGGCAATTGTGCCCAACGGCACTATTCGTGTCCCTCCATAGGCCATCAATGTTGTCTTTGTCTTGGCCAGACTCTTCTGCCCTGGGATCTTGTCATATATTTCAACTGGGAGAACATTTGCCTCAGCTCCAGTGTCAAGCTTAAATTGCACTTTTAACCCTCTCAAAAAAATGTCCGCAAACCATCCTGGAGGCTGTACAGCTACAGTGTCCATTTCCTGAGATAGTACTCCTATAAACAGGCTGTGTAAGTCCATATCATGAACTTGGCGCCTTCTTTGGTCTTTAGTGACTCCAGTTGCAGACGCCTTACACATCCTGGCAAAATGGTTTTTCTTGCCACACTTATGACAAACTTTTCCTAACGCCGGACACTTCTGAGACTTATGTGTACTCCCACACTGAAAACATCCTTTATAGCCACCATAGTCTTGTCTCTGCCCCAAACGGGAGTTTACATTCCCAAGAGTCTGTACTGGGACTTCGAAGTTCTCTCTTATCTCTGCCGTTTCATCAAACTGTTTTGCCATAGTAGACATCTCACTGAGCTGGTTTGCTGTTATTTGTTCTATTTGGCAAATCTCTACAGCCTTTTCGAGAGTAAGGTCAGACTCCTTTAACAACTTCTGCTGCAACCTCTCCGGCGCACTAAAAACAAGCTTATCTCTGACCAACTCATTAAATGCCGAACCAAACTCACATCTGCCAGCTCTTAATTTAAGTTCAGTTACAAAGCGTTCAACAGTGTCCCCCACCTTCCAAGGATAATTCCAAAAAGAATACCTTTCAAATATCACATTTTTTCGAGGAGTGCAATACTTTTGAAATTCTTCCAGAACCTCATCCACAGTCTGTGTTTCGTCATCAGGAAAACTAAATGTCTCATAAATCTGTACTGCCTCTTCTCCCACACAGTTCAACAAGACAGCAACCTGCCTCTTTGCCGAAAAACGGTCAGCTCCAGACGCCGTCAAATACACACGAAAAGCTTGCTCCCATCGCCTCCACTTCTCTGCCAGGTTTCCTTGGAGCACAAGAGGACACGGGGGTCGAAAAGAATCCATCTTCTGACACCATGTAATGTCTCTCAGGGAAACCCTGGACTTCGGCAATGAGGAAAAGCAGTCTTCACTAGGCTGCAGCCATAGTTTATTAAGCAATCACACAGAGCAACGACATCGCCCCACAAGGAGGGAGTAAGGGAGTAAAAAGGGTATATGGGAGGGGAATAGAGTACAACTTAAATACCTGTATCCCAGCTAATGGGATACAGGTGTGCACAATGAAACTCCCCACTCATTCCCCACTTAAAGATACATACATCACAGAAACTGTTCATCTCTCAGTGAATCCAGCCAACTGTCTTTATTATTATTATTATTATTTACCAAGAGTATTCTTTGAGAATGGCAGAGATACAACCAAATGTGAGTGCCTTGGGGTGCTTGGTACATATTAGTTTTCCTGCACAGTTGTTACCTCCAGCTATGTGAGGAAAACTGCAGAAATGCTATTGAGTTATATTTCACTATGCTCAGTGCTATTTTTCTAGAAAAAGAGATGCCTGAACTCACTATGAACACTATGAACACCTCCCTCGTTCTCTTAGAATGGCAATAGCTGACAGGGCTAGTGACCAAAAAACAGTCACCCCCTGGTTCCATGCTTGAAAACAGCACAGCAGGGCATGGGTAAAAATAGCAGAGTAGCATGGAGTTGCAATAAATCACACAAACATCAGAAGTTCTTCAGTAATAGTTTTACTGAGGCTTAGGAGCGTACAGTGCTTACTGGGTCCCCCACTGGGGGAGGGGGCTTGGAGGGACCCTCTGGGGCAGATTCTGGGGCACATGGTGGGGAGAAGAAGTCCTATTGGATGAGCACATCTTTGTGCAGCATTACATAAAATGCATAGGTTTTTAATGGTTTCAACAAGTTACAGAGAGGGAAAGCTGAGTGATGAACATAATGCGCAAAAGTCTATATAATGAACCCTATCTCTGGTCGTATAGAATGAGCAATTCAATAGGCCAAATACAATTTAGAACTGAAAGAGAGAGAAATCAACAGGAAAACAATATTCTGCTTTTATACTTCCAAGTGTAGAGTTATCTTACTTTTTCAGCCAGCTCTGCGGCTGTTATATTTCGATCATATGGGATGGGTTCTCCAATATAAGTTCTCAGTTTCACTGGAAATCCTCCATACATGGGAAGGTAGATAGATCGTGTTTTCTCATATAACCATCTTGTCAACCCTATGTATGAAAGGGAAAATAGTCTGAAAGAGAGCAACTCCATATCAAATTTTAAATTAGCTGGCATTCTGAGTTTTTAGCAATTCCAGTCAATCCATCCCCGAGAGGAAGAGTTAAATAGTATGAGTCCTTTGGAAAAGAAAAAGCAACATATTCTGTCAGCTCTTCTCTGTTCTTTAAAAATCAAGGTCATAAGTTGTACAATAGACTGCAGAATACGGCTTTTTTTCCTGCTCAGTTCCCCTCCATGTTGGGGTTCCTACCACTTTTATAGATTATAGCTATCTTTTAAATCTAATAAAAAGCTAAGCATGGACATGTTCACCCTGTCCTGGGACAGGCAGCACAGCTTTTGCAGATCAGTGCAGACTGAATAAACTCTACTAGAAGGTAGTAAAAAGATACTCTGTTTTTCAAAAATTGTATATCATTAATATGTTTATTGCCTGAAAGCAGATCCCTTGATCAACCAAGGTACTCACTTGTGTTTCCAATGTTCCTGTATGTTTCACAACTGTTTTCTGTAAAAATAGGGATGATGGGCTAAAAGAATAAAATCAAAAATCAAAAGGAAGCTGAGAACTGGAGAATTACTTCACCCCAACTGCCCCACCTTTATTTTGGTTAAGGACTAGGAATAATTCTCTGCATCTGACATTACAATGACATGCCAGACATAATTGACTTCAAATTGCACATGCTGTCCCCCAGATTTTCAAGAATTGAAGAGGAAAAAAGCTATTTTTCTTTTTAAATGTAATTGATTTCAACAGCTTTTTTTTAAGTAGGGATGGGGAAGATTTGGAACTCCAAATATCATTTGACCCCCAAAGAGGATTGTCACGGAGACAAGCCTGGATAGGGAAGGGAGCGTGGGTGGAGGAACAGTGAGGGAAAGCGGCAAAGCAGACAGGCAGGGGGAGGGGGCTGGGGTATCGAGAACAGCCCCCATTAATCTCAACAGATACGTCTGATGATGACAGCCCTATCTTAGAGGTATCGCCAGAAGAAAGGGGGAGTACTGACGTCAGTAATAAACAGGGGGAAGGGAGAAAGAGAGACAGGAAAAGATTTACGCGTCACTTCCGAGGCACCCGGAGGTTATTGTGCTGGAAGAGGCGCGAAACGGAAGACAGCAGTTAGGATTTTTGCAGCAATGGAATGCAGTTGTGTTTAGTAGCTCTGTAATTAGTAAGGACAATAAAATGCTTTGAAAACCGAGAAACGAGCCGGCTGTTATCTCACAGCAACACCAAAAAGGCAAGGTTGCCATGACAAGGATATTTGCAATCGTCAACTATTTAGGGTGCTTGATCAAGGATGTGAGTACATCATGTCTTATCTAGGATAATTGTGAGGGCAATGCAAATTGCCCAAAGATCACTTACCACTTTTGCCTCCAAAGCTACCCGAGCGAAACCTGTGCGTTTACCCCACATTATGTTGTAGTCCTTACTAAAGTTTCCTTCTCTAGCTCCACCAGGGGAAATGCCCAGTAAATGGCCTTTCTTCAAAATTTCCACAGATTCAGCTTTATTGAAATCTTTCAACCCAGCGGCATCACAAGACGTCTTCCATCCTGACAAAGTAAGCCCCAAATAGAAGAATGCAGTTTATGTGAAACTTATTTAGGAAATAGTGTGGATACAATACAAGTGTCATTATACCAAAGATATTGCACTATTATGGATCACAAGCATAGCTCTCTGCCAATCCATTTCAACTAGGATTTCATGAAAGGGGGGACTTTATGCTAATTCCTTTGCTCAGATGTTCTGACAGTAGCCTTTTTTTTTTTTAAAGCACATTGAGTGCTGAGGTGGCCACCTTTTTAGACATGTGTTCCTCAAGTCAAGTTTGTAATACATTCAAGTTTACATTATGATTTAAAAAAAATAGAGTCCATAGTGCTTGCTGCACCATCCAAACCTTTGATCCCTTTAGGCTACAGAGCTTTTGGATAAAGTTGATGCACACACAGAGAGACAGATACACATATGGCACAGAGGAGGCTATGCTGGTGTAAAACTGTCTCCACCAGCAGAGATTCATCCACAGATATATGGGTGGAGATTATATGATGCATTAATTAACCAGTGGAAGAACAAAGAACACTCTGTGCTACTGGGCCACTTTGGGCCCTGTCCTTCCTTCCTTGACCTTTTTGTGGTGTCATCAGAGGAAGATGATGTGTTATGTGGGGGGAGTGGCAGCGGAGGGCCATGAACACTACAGCAAGGGTGCCATGTGATTGCAGTGTCACATGGGGGCATAAAAGCTGTGTGTGGGAATGCTTGATTGAGCATGTGTTTGGGTGGGGCCATGTTTTCTGGATCTGTGTGCAGATTTGGTGATAGGTTGGACTTGCTATGAAAGCCACGGACATGTCTTTGGAGCTTCACTTGGGCTTCTGCCCTTTTCCTTAGCCGTAGCTCCCACCCCATCCCAGCTGCCACCCAGTGGTGTTTGAATACAGAGGATTTTGCACAAGTGGTTGGCTAGTACAGATGCTCCCAAGCAGAATCCCATACTTTGCGTTGTTCCTTCCAGTAAGGAATATCCTATCTTTATTAATGACTGAACTTTGCAAAACACTTTGTACTTGAGGAAATCATCAACTTAGAGATGCATTTTCCTAAACCTTGTCCTATTCTAGTATTAAAGTCAGCAGCAATTATTATATGAGAGCCTGCAGTTACAGCATAGAAATCAGATGTTACATTATCCAGATTCCTTCAGTTCTTAGATCCCTGAGGAAGAATGTAGACAAGTTGTACAAGAAAGCATGAAATTTCTGCATGGAAGCACAGGACTTGTCTTGCAATTACTGGGGGGAGGGAGCTTTGTTTGTTTGTTAGGTCACATAAGGTTTTCCTGCAATCTGTGATCATGGGCAAAAGACCCAGGTAGACATGCTTTATTGGAAACATAGCCTGATTCAGATATGTTGCCTGAAACATTATTGGGAGAAGAGGCTGAAGTTGTAAATGGCCAAAAGCAAGTCTCCCCTTTCCCACTTCCTTTTTTGTGTGGACACTTGCTGATATTTCATGTGTTGTTTTTCATCTGCTTGCCTGATACACTGTTTTATATTATAGCTTTGTTTTATATCACATTTTACATATTTTATGTAAAAAAGCATGATTTAAACTTAACTTACCTGGAAACCGATATATGAAACGATCAATTGTTGTAAAGCACACTCTCTCTGTCTCCTTATAAAGTCTAGCGACAAACAAGAAATAGTCAATAGTACAAACTGGGTGATAAAAGATAACAACCCCTGGTCCTTTAGGGAGATGTCCCATGCCAAACACTTCATAACCTGGAAACAATGCAAAATGCAACAAATAAATATTACTTGGTTGAAAAATAAATGAAATATTGGAATCTTTTATTGGAATAAAACACTGTGGTTCAGAAAACTGAAATTTAAGATCAGGTACAAAGCTCTCCTATATGTTCCAGCATTCTGGATACTAGGTTGTCATCCACAGAGACCAGGACTTGCTCTGTTGTGGTCACATAATAAATGGTATTTCTCCTCTGCTGGAATCTTCGTTCCTTGCTTACTTTTGGGCGCAGGTGGAAAAGAAATTGCCTAGTCTTTGAGTAAGTTTAAACTGTGACTTATTGTTTCAATCTCCTTTAAACTTTCATCAGGGCCATCTTAAGCATATGCGGTGCTAGGGTGCAAAGATCCTCCCCTAGGTTGCCAAGAGTTGTCTACCTTTTTTAGTGGCAACCCCAAAGTTGTTGACTTTTTTTTTTGGAGATAGTTGTTTACCTTTAGAATTGTTGCGGGACACAGGGACTCACAGTGCCAACTAACGGGGGTGCCAGCGCCCCACGCACACGAAGGTGGGTTGCGGGTTCCATGCTGGGGGGGGGACAAAATATTGGGTGGCACAGTCACCGTACTGTCCGTCCGCTGCCTCCACAGACCCCACTGCATGGCGAATAACTGTTTTGGCTCGGATCTGCACGCTCCTATTAGTCAGGATTTGTTGCTGCCGTCTGCACTGTTAGCGCGCGGCGGATCCCATCTGGAGATGTTTCCTCTGCTGCTGCTTGCATTCCCCATTGTTCTGCACTGGCACCCCACATTGGGCGGTGCTGGGAGGGTGCTCCGACAGTGGAAAAGCAAGCAAAGGAACCCGCAGCTTGGCACATGCAACAGGATGCGTCGTGCAGCACCTACAATGTTACATGGCACTGCCATGTTACAGTTAGCTCCCATACAGCTGGGGCAACAGCCGACAGCCGTTGGAGCAGAAGCCGTCAGAATGCCACAGGCTCTTCTGCTGCGAGCGTTTTGGCGTGAGTTCGGGAGTGAGCATTGGAGTCCGGGGAAGAGCCGCCCGCAGCAGAAGAGCCTGCGGTGCTCCGATGGGCTCTGCTCCGCTTGACTGTCAGCTGCTTTTCTCTGAACTCCAACGCTTGGCCCCGGACTCTCAGCCTGGCGCCCCTGAGAGCCAGGTTCCCTAGTGCCAATGGTTAAGATGTCCCTGACATTCATATGGGTTATAATACTATATTCTCCTGAGCCTTTTTTTTTTTTTAATTTGAAGAACAGTATTACCCTTCCGTACAGAGTATTGCACATTCTTTCCCCATTCCTAAGAGCATCTTCAGGCCATTCTCTGAATCATTGTATACAATGTGAGAAAAGGGTTTCCCAGACAGATGCACCCTTGACCATGTCATAAGTAGCCAAAGGGTTGCATCCTTATGACCCAAACTTGGTTTTAGTAATGTATTTCTGATTTATGCTTCAACATCTAAAGCAACATCACACTCTGGGATGCAATGGGAACATAAAATGGATCCTGTTGATCAAGCCAGAGCTCTCTGTATTCCATCATCCTGTTTCACACAGTGTCCATCCAAATTAGCAGCCATCGCCACATCCTGTGTTGACAAATTCCATGTCCAGAGTTTATACTTCAGGGTTACCTAGTGGTTTACCATACTCAATAAAATTGCACCCTCAAAGTCTCACTACACGATGATATACTCATTAAATTCGCTGTGGTAACTATTGTTCCAATGCCTCAAGTCTGAAATTCTGATGCTTAGTCCTATGAAAGTATAGTAGCTGAATTATTGGTATGAAAGAAACATTTACTCACCATGCCATATCTTTCCATATATATCTAAAATCTGAGAAGCAATTTGCTTTGGCTTTTTCCAACATTTGGTATCAAAATCAGTTTCTTGCTGATTATTCATCTTCTTATGGACATATAGCACAAATGAGAGAGCACAGACAAACAAATATATTATTATAAATAATAAACAAGGCAAAATCAGAAGCATACAAAACCACCAAGAGAGAGCCACTGAGCTCAGGTATTCTTCCAAGTAAGGAAAACTAATCCAGTTTTCCAGCATTTGAGTAAAGCTCCTCTGTGGTGTTTATGATTTAAAACCACAGTGCGTGAGTTCAAATAATAGAGAAAGACAAGGAAGTTTGAACCAGCAAACGACCTGTATGAGAGAAGATGGGGAAGAGAAAAAGAAGTTCCCCTTGCTCTCATCCAGGAACTTTTATTGAACACAAAAACCCGCCTTCCAAGATTCAAATCAGCCAATCACAGTGTCCAGAGCAAACTCCCCCCACAGGCCATGTGGCCATGAGGAGAACAAAGAATCTTTGAACTTAGCAGAACTGGTTTGATCTAGTAACTAACTTCCCTAGCTACAGGTAATTAGCATTCCAAGATCAGGTAGAAGAAAGACACAAGATTGATAGGAGGAAGTGAAGAACAAGCATCCTGGCCATATTGACACTTCCCAGGCCTCCAGGATGTTAGCAGATATACTTCAAAGAGACAAGAGGGACAGATGCTCTGAGGTTATCAAAGATACACTCATTGCCATGTGCTTGTGAACTAAACAGCAACCAAATTGGAAAAGAGAGACGTGACTCCGTTGCTAGCCAGCAATGGAGTTTTAAGACACAGCCAATTAATACAGCCAGATTCAGGTCATGTAGGATAAATAAGAAAATCATATTTTGCCGCCAAACCAGTAAGGAGCATTGCACTCAAGCACAACCGCATATGGGTATCGGAATGTCCCGCTCGACTTTCACAATGTCTTTAGGCAATTTATTTATTCCTTATTTAACCCTATATGAACACTACACTCCTCATGGTTTCCTGATCCGAAGCACCACGTGTATGCCAATGAAGGAAACAAATCCAGTTAAACCTTCTTTGGTTTTGAAGGTATTTCTCCCCATTGTTTACCTGGAAAACAGAAAATGCAGTGTATCAGTTTGAACTGCCATCCCAGAGGCGTTCATGATTACATGAAATCTCATGTTATTTAATATTTTCCTAGTATTCCCCACTGTAACTTGCCAAGTAGATACAAATAGATACAAAATGACAAGTGCATGACTCCATTTATTTGTTGTAAAGCAAGCTGGTTTCATTCCACTGCTGAAGTATTAAGGAAAGTGAGAAAGCGTTACTTCTCTTTGAATCAGCAGAAATGGTTCCCTGCCTCCCCCCCAAAAGGCAGCTGCATGCCTCTTGTGACTGTCTTATTTGTGTTACTGGGCAAACTGACACATAGCTCAGGATAGATAAAGAACTCAAGTTACAGCATTCACTGTTGGGGAGCATTGGAGACATTGAGAGTTGTGGGAATGATCTGGGAAAAATTTGTCTAATTTGTGAAGAGCTTGCCTGGAGGAAGTCAGACACATTGCAAGACTTCTAGACTGAGGGAACTCTGGCAGTTGCAGGACTTTTTTGAGCAACTGGACTTTGCACTTGCTGTGTGCACTTTTCCTCAGCAAAAACTTTATACCTCGAAAAGCTCTCTGGGCTCAGAGAGTGAAGACTTCTTGTAGCAATTACAGAGAGAGAGTGTGTCTTTGTGCACCCAAAGTAAAAGCGATATCTGCTACGCAGTTGTTTCCTGTACTGAGACTAACCACTCAACTTAAATTCTGTGGCACGAACACAACACTGAACAAGAGGGAGGGTGGGGAGAACAGTGAGCTGATGGGTGGCAGCATTTTGGGATTCACTGCAAAGTCCCTCTTTCTGGGGAAGTGAAGTGGAATAGCAGCACTGTTGCCAGATAAGAAGAGGTGCCGATGGCCAAACCCTGTTATCGCTGCCTCTAGAATGTCGTTCCATTTGGGTTATTGGGGACTATGCCACAATACACAACCATTGCATTTTTGTCTACAAATTACCAAGCCAGCTGAAAACCCATTATTTTCACATAGTTGAATTGCATATTTTTTTTATTTTACTCTATCTTCACGACATCTTTCAACAAAAAAATATGAGAAGAGACAAAAATCAGGGTGGGGCTTTAAATCACAGCTGTTTTGATTCCAATAGTAGCTGTGTTATAGGGAAGAATTGAATTTCTGCTTCTCAGTGTTATAATATCTGAAAAGCTGTAAGTGCTTAATTTCATCTCCACAAGTAGCGAACATCCTAGCTGTGTTTTAAGATGACAATGTGGAAACAGGCTAAGATTTTCATACAACTGGTTTTTACACACACATACAGACAAGATGGGACCCAGGTGGCGCTGTGGGTTAAACCACAGAGCCTAGGGTTTGCTGATCAGAAGGTCGGCGGTTCGAATCCCTGCCACGGGGTGAGCTCCCGTTGCTCGGTCCCAGCTCCTGCCCACCTAGCAGTTCAAAAGCACGTCAAAGTGCAAGTAGATAAATAGGGACCGCTCCAGCGGGAAGGTAAACGGCATTTCCGTGCGCTGCTCTGGTTCGCCAGAAGCAGCTTAGTCATGCTGGCCACATGACCCGGAAGCTGTCTGCGGACAAACGCCGGCTCCCTCGGCCTATAGAGCGAGATGAGCGCCGCAACCCCAGAGTCGGACACGACTGGACCTGATGGTCAGGGATCCCTTTACCTTTACCTTTACAGACAAGACAGCATTTCTCTGTTTCTCTGCTGACCCATGCACAGGAACTGACAAATAACACAACTACTAGCACATTTGCAAAACTAAGCAAGGATCGTTTGTTGAGATTGCAGGGCGATGACTAGACAACCCTTGGGACCCCTTCCAACTCTTCACTTTATGATTCTATGAACAAAAACTTTTACTTACATTCCCGGTAAGCCTAAATTGCCTTCACTTTGATCACCTCTCTCTGACAGCAGCAAAAGTCTTGTCTGGTGCTCTATTTTTTTGTAGGCTAATTTCCACCCCTATGGAGACACCTCCCTTTATGTGGAGTTTTAGACTGTGACGGGTGTGCCATTTGTATGAAGAAACCAAGCATTGTGAAAAAGAAAGAAGGCTTAGGCAGGCTGCTTCTTGGAAGTTTTGGCCATTTGTAATTAGTATGGAGTCACACCTACAAGATCATTCATAATGCACAATAACATTCTGGGTCACAGAAAACCAGTTCTTGACTAAGGATTAAAGGCAGATTTTGTGCTGTGTCTGTGATTCAGTCATAGACCCATTAAAAACGAATATTAATGGCTTTTAAAAGCCAAACAGAACTGCAAAAAATAAAAAGCACACATATCTTATCTTCACTAGCCACTTCATGAATCACTTGAAGAAGAATTAAAACTAATTAAAACCTATTCAAACCACTTAAAACCTACTAAAAGGCAGATAAAAACCATAGGCCTTCCAGAGAGAGATGTTGCCTTGTAAGCCGCTGAGTCCCTTCCAGGCACTGTCCTGAGAAAATGAGGGAGCCCTGTTTGCTTCAGTGTTGAGGAAGGGACTTCTGAGTGTTGAGGATGACATTTGAGAAGGGACATTTTTTCATATGTGGTCGGAGTGCAGAGAAGTTAAAAAATATTGGGAAATGATCTACAATGAATTGAAAAAAATGTTCAAACGGACTTTTGTTAAAAAGCCAGAAGCTTTTCTATTAGGAATTTTAGGACAAAATATACCAAAGAATACAAGGAACTTATTCATGTAATCTACGACTGCTGCAAGAGTTTTTCTGGCACAGGGATGGAAGAAAGAAGAAACACCAACAAAGGAACAATAGCAAGAAAAATTGATGAACTATGTGGAGTTGGCAAAATTAACAAATAAACTGCAAAGGACAATCAGGACTTTAAGGAAGAATGGGATTTTTTTAATGAATTATTTGAAAAAACAAAGAGACAGAATCATTGGCAGGATATGAATAAACATACAAAAATTTTATTGGCAGAATATAAATTTGAACAATAGAAAGATAATATTTACAATAGTACAATATGTAGAAACAATATGAATATGGAAAAAAATAACAGTTAAGGGAGCTGGGGGATGACCTGGATGGTGGGAGGGGGAGGGGGAGGGGGGAAAGGGGAGGAAATGTGTATGATGGTATTGTTTGATTTGTATGGATTGAAACTTTGCTAAGAATTTTTTTTAAAAAAAAAAGAAGAAGAAACGAAGCATTGTGAAAAAGAGAGAAGGCTTGGGGAGGCTGCTTTTTGGAAGTTGTGGGCATTTGTAATCAAACATAAAGTATGGAGTCACACCTACAAGAACATTCATAATGCACAATAACATATTGGGTCACAGAAAACCAGTTATTCACTAAGGAATAAAGGTACGAACTGTACTTGGAGCACTCTGCGATTCAATCATAGACTCATTAAAAACAATTCTCCATAACCCATATTCTGTTTGGTAAAAGCCAAGCAGAACCAGAAAACAAAAACAGGTATCTTATCTTCACTAGTCGCTTCATGAATCACTTGAAGAAGAGTTAAAGCCAATTAAAACTCATTAAAACCACTTTGTTGTTCTGTCCTACTTCATCGCCTGACACTCTGAGAATATGAGGGAGCCCTGTTTGCTTCAGTGTTGAGGAAGGCACTTGAGAGTGTTGAGGATGACACTTGAGAGCCAACCTGTCAAGTGCCTACCTTATTTCACGATTCTATAGCAAGACTTCGACAGAAGTGGTGAGCATGGCAACTTGAAAATTCTTGAGAGTATTCAGGAATCCACCAGATACCATAAGTCTCTGGGAACAGACCACCTTAATGGATCACCCAGCCTTATAGAGGGGCACTGCATTATCACTTCGAATTTCACCATCTAATTATCCATCTCAGACAATGGGCCCAGGACAAACCTCCCTACCAATGGATTTCTCCCTTCCCACTCCCTTGGAGAGACTTGAACTAGGGTATGTTCTGCCTCATGTGTTGGGCCTTTAACTTACTGAGATGGTCTTGTGGTTGCCATGGAGACCAGGACCTAGAGGTGTTATGGTCAAGAGCCATGTGTTGCAGCATTTCTGGTCTTCAAGCGGATAATGTAGGAGGATAGAGACTGCGCGCTCTGAGCAGCCTGATTGCTATCAGGAACTGGTAAGGGTCCTTGGACAATCACCTTCTCAAAAAGATCCTGAAGGAAAAGTTCATGTTCCAAAGGGTCCAGCGGTGTCGAAGGACACTCTTTAGGAACTCCTAAAGCAACGGAGGAAGCCGAGGGAAATCCGAGATTGAGCAGAGACACACAGTGCGATCAAGACCCACAGCAAACTGCCTCTATTACTTCCATTGAAGCAGCAACTTCTCCAAACAAAGGAGATCCTTACCAATTTCACAAGGTAAGAAAGGAATAGGTGTGGGGAACAGCATACTTCTGAATGGGGTAACTGTGCCCCTAAAAGGCCAGGTGCATAGCCTTGGGGTCATTTTGGATTCACAGCTGTCCATGGAGGCACAGGTTAATTCTTTGTCCAGGGTGGCTGCCCACTAGTTCCATCTGGTACGCTGGCTGAGACCCTACCTGCCTGCAAACTGTTTCGCCAGAGTATGGCATGTCCTGGTCATCTCCCGCTTGGACTACTGCAACACACTCTATGTGGAGCTACCTTTGAAGGTGACTCAGAAACTAACACCCAAAAGAACCAAGGTCACGAACAACGCTATGCAAACCACACAAAAATCGTAACCGGCTGATAAAGTAGTCTCAATTTTGCATCATTTTTACATATAAACAGATATAATATAGAACTAAAACATAATAATACATGGGTACAACTATTCAACTGAAAATATGTGACATCAAATGTCAATACGTATCACAAGATCCACATAATACAGGTAAAGGTCCCAAGGCACATAAAAGTCAAGCGTAAATGTGATTAATATAGACTTGCCAGTCTGCAACATGAGTTTTTAATATGTGATGTTTTGTTCTGTTTTTATTATGTTGTAAGCCACTCAAAGTGAGTATAAGTTTTGAATAAAGATATGATCACTATCATATTGTAAACCACCTGATGATCTTCAGGTTGTCCAGGTACTCACTGTACTTGCTATCTTTTTTAACCTATAGCTCCTGAAATACTGAAGTTACCATCTTAGCTGGTTTCTTTCTGCCATATCCTCAAATATAAACCAGAGTAGGCTGAGTAGGTAAGAATTGGTTGGGCATTTGTTTCTGAAGATGATGTATGCACTGTAAACAAAGACCCAAGTTTTTGATCCGGAAATCATTCGGGGGGGGGGATGCTATTATGCTATTACAGAGCTGTGTGGTCGATATTCTTTACGACATCTGACAGTATTAGAATTATTTGCAATGTGCCATGGACATAGATCCACTGGTCCCATCACCTCCTGGCAAATAGAAGGGGAAGAAATGGAGGCAGTGAGAGATTTCACTTTCTTGGGTTCCATGATCACTGCAGATGGTGACAGCAGTCACGAAATTAGAAGACGCCTGCTTCTTGGGAGAAAAGCAATGACAAACCTAGACAGCATCTTAAAAAGCAAAGACATCACCTTGCCGACAAAGGTCCGTATAGTTAAAGCTATGGTTTTCCCAGTAGTAATGTACGGAAGTGAGAGCTGGACCATAAAGAAGGCTGATCGCCGAAGAATTGATGCTTTTGAATTATGGTGCTGGAGGAGACTCTTGAGAGTCCCATGGACTGCAAGAAGATCAAACCTATCCATTCTTAAAGAAATCAGCCCTGAGTGCTCACTAGAAGGACAGATCCTGAAGTTGAGGCTCCAGTACTTTGGCCACCTCATGAGAAGAGAAGACTCCCTAGAAAAGACCCTGATGTTGGGAAAGATGGAGGGCACAAGGAGAAGGGGACGACAGAGGATGAGATGGTTGGACAGTGTTCTCGAAGCTACTAACTGCGAGAGGCAAACTAGAGGCAGTGAAGAATAGGCGTGCCTGGCGTGCTCTGGTCCATGGGGTCATGAAGAGTCGGACACGACTGAACGACTGAACAACAACAACAACAAATGGACATAGATTGTACCATGGAAATAATAATAATTTGGTGCAAGTTTAGTCACAGCATGTTTCTTAATTTTTCAGTTGTTTACCTTGCCACCATCTTCCCAGCTCTCCCGCCTCTCCACATAAGTAGCAGTGATGCAATGGAGATCAGGTGAGCAGTGCTCCCCATGAAACCCTGAGCTATTGGATTACAGAAAGTAACCACCTCTGCCCCAATCAGATATCTGTTGCATCATGATTAGTACTTTGATCCTGACTTAAAGCAACCAAGTCAAACACCAGGAATTATTTATTCCTGTTGTAAAATCTTAAAGCAGCTATTTCCCATAGCTTATAAATAGGGAAACCAGTGAAATTTATAAAATGTTAGTAGGAATGGAGGATCAAGAATGTAAGACTTGGGTCTTTCCCCCACACACGAGATGACTCTGGCAGTCAATTATTTAAGATTTATTGAAACAAAATAAAAAATCAAAAAATTCCTTCCAGTAGCACCTTAGAGACCAACTAAGTTTGTTCTTGGTATGAGCTTTTGTGTGCATGCACACTTCTTCAGATGCATGCACATGAAAGCTCATACCAAGAACAACTTACCATATTTTTTGCTCCATAAGATGCACCTTTTTTCCTCCTAAAAAGCAAGGGGAAATGTCTGTGCGTCTTATGGAGCGAATGCATGGTCCCTGGAGCCAAATTGCCCAGGGGGGAAAGGCAGATCCTGCTTTTTCTGTTTTAGAAAGAGCTAAAGGCTAACAAGAGGGAAAGAGAGTGTTGAAAGGAACCCGCTCAACAGCTGATTGCAGGAGATCGGGGAGGGAGATAAGGGAGCTAGCTCCCTTCCTGCCCCGCCCAGGCCCCTTGCACAGTAGGATCCTGGGAAATTGAGGATCCTGGGAAATTGAGTTTTTCAGCCATTTGGGGCTTTCTGTTACTTTTCCTCTTGCTTTCTATTACTTGCTGGTGCTTACTGGTTTGCTTTCTTCTTGCTTCCTATTACCTACTGGTGCTTACTGGTTTGCTTTCCTTTTGCTTTCTATTACTTGCTGGTGCCTACTGGTCTGTACTGGTTTGTACTGGTGCTTACTGGTTTGTACTGGTTCGCTTTCCTCTTGCTTCCTATTACTTGCTGGTGTACTGGTTTGTACTGGTGCTTACTGGTTTGTACTGGTTCGCTTTCCTCTTGCTTCCTATTACTTGCTGGTGCGTACTGGTTTGTACTGGTGCTTACTGGTTTGTACTGGTTCGCTTTCCTCTTGCTTCCTATTACTTGCTGGTGCGTACTGGTTTGTACTGGTGCTTACTGGTCTGTACTGGTTTGTACTGGTGCTTACTGGTTTGTACTGGTTTGCTTTCCTCTTGCTTCCTATTACCTGCTGGTGCTTACTGGTCTGTACTGGTTTGTACTGGTGCTTACTGGTTTGTAAGCAATGCTTTTCCCCCTTTACAAAAGCTGCACAAATCTGAACTGATCCTCAAAAAGCAGGGCTTTTCCCTTTGCAAAAAAAGCTGCAAAACTTTGAGCTGATTCTCAAAAAAAAAAACAACCATGGGTTTTAGAGGAGGAAAACCAGAAAAATATTTTTTTTTTCCTGGTTTCCTCCTCTAAAAACGAGGTGCGCCCTATGGTCCAGAGCGTCCTATGGAGCGAAAAATACGGGTAGTTGGTTTCTAAGGTGCTACTGGAAGGAATTTTTATTATTATTATTATTTTGTTTCAACAATGGCAGCCCAACATGGCTACCTACCTGTAAATAAGATTCATTGGTTCAACAAAAGCTCCGGTTGGAGCTCCGCTAATTTCAGTCTTCCTCCGATACCACAGTTGCTGGAATTGAACTCCGCCCCCTTTTCCCCTAACAGGAAAAACGCCACTTTCTTTTCCTGTCAGTTTCACGCTTCTTGACTAATCTCGTGAGTCTACGAGATCGGGGGGGGGGGGTGCTTGCACACACACAAATGCCATTTCTTTTTCTTTTTTTTAAAACAAAATAATAAGTGTTTATTTAAAATTTTAACAACTTAAGATATTGGTTACAACCCTGTCCTCATCCTACGCTCACCACTCTCCCTTACCATTTCTGTGTCTGTGTCACTATCTGAGTTTGCAGCTGAATTCCTGCTCTCTGTGTCTCTCCTTTCTCTCTGTGTACAACAGTCTAATTCCTGTGGCTAACTGCTTCTCCCCCCTCCCTTAGTAATTCTCTTATTCCTGCCGCTGCATCTGTCTCTTCTCTGCCTGTCAGAAAGTCCAGTTCTCTGACAAAGAAGATCAATTAAAAGAGGTGTGGGGAAAGGAGACAACAGGGCAGATAGACAGTCACGGCCAGGGAGAAACGTACGTTGAAAATGCTGTACATAAGAATAAAAGAAAATTATTATAAATTAGTTTGAAGATGGTATT
Source organism: Lacerta viridis (assembly GCA_900245905.1). NCBI lineage: Eukaryota > Metazoa > Chordata > Lepidosauria > Squamata > Lacertidae > Lacerta > Lacerta viridis. The sequence continues at coordinate 3,291,527 of OFHU01000837.1, read as the reverse complement.
TAACACCAGTTGCTGCTTCAATGGAAGTAATAGAGGCAGTGTGCTGTGGGTCTTGATCGCACCGTGTGTCTCCGCTCAATCTCAGATCTCCCTCGGCTCCCTCCGTTGCTTTGGGAGTTCCTAGAGAGTGTCCTTTGACACCGCTGGACCCTTTGGAACCTGATCTTTTCCTTCAGGCTCTTTTTGAGAAGGTGCAGATAGACAGTCACGGCCAGGGAGAAATGTACATTGAAAATGCTGTCCATAAAAATAAAAGAAAATTATTATAAATTAGTTTGGAGATGGTATTTAACACCAGTCACATTAAATTAAATAAACAAGGAATATTGGGTGTTATGTTGGAAGGGATGCCAGGAAACGGAATTATGTTCACATGCGGTGGGGCTGTAAAAATGTGCATTTTTGGGGGCAAAGTATGTTTCAGGAGATAACAGATATCACTGGGTTAAAGCTGATCGAACGTCTAGAGGTAGCATTATAATTGTCAATTTACAATGGGGTGGAAGGGGTATGCCAGTTATTCTTTTCTTAGTCCCTGCAGATTTTATTCCATGCAGATCAATACCTGCTTCTGGCGGGGGCTTCTCTTTACCTCCCTGGTGTGGATCCAATAGATTTTATATATATCCAATAGATTTTATATATATATATATATCCAATAGATATATATAATCAATAGATTATATATATATATATATATATATATATATATATATATATACACACACACACACACACACACACACACACACACACACACATATACACACAAGTAGACATTAAACCCGTTAAATTAACGGGCGCTAGAACATTCATTCCGGCATCTCTTCCACCGCTCTCTCTCCTCCGCTGCTTCGCTTCTGCCCGTGCTCACTCGGCTACCTTCCGGTCTTCTGCCCAGCTGTGCTCGCTCCTGCCATGTGTCCCCCGGCTCCCTTGCTGCGCAGCCTTTCCGTTCCGCCCGCTGGCTCCCTCTCTGCCTCACCCGCCATGTTTTGAGGCTGGGCCGCCTCCAGGAAAGAGCCGCCTGGGGGTTTCTGCTCGATCCCTCGGAGATCCTGAGGCCCCTGCGCTCCCTTGCTCCCACCCGGTAGGCGGCGTAGTTGCTCTCGGGGTCGCTGAGTGGCACACGGCGCCCGAAGTCTCTGCGTTCCAAGTCCCAAGGGCTGTACATGGGGCACATGCGCAGTAGCGCAATCCCATGGACACGGGGACTGGACACAGAGACACTTGCACTTTATTATATGTGATATATATATATATATATATATATATATATATATATATATAACCTTGTCCAAATTGGTCTGATTTCCTTTTACTTTTAGAGAAGTTGGTGCTTTAATGGTGGCACTTGAGGCGTTTTGCTGGGAGGTCTCGATCGCACAGTGTCTCTGCGTTCAATATTAGAGCTTCCGCAGTTCCCTTCGGAGCTTTGGAGGCTCCTGGAGAGCGTTCTCAGACACCACTGGACCCTTCGGAACCAGAATTTCCCTTTGCGGCTTTTTAGAGAAGGTGCTTTGCCCAAGCTCCTTTCCTGCCTCTTTGCAGCAATCGGGTCACTCAGGGCGAGCAATCCCCATTGTCCACCATAGCCTGCAGCAGACTCAGAAGTCCACTACATTTCATTTTTAATATAATAATTTTTATTAATTTTTCATTAATAACAATCCTACCAATCAATATAGACCACATTAATACAATACCAAATCATAATTCAAATTAAAAAAAAACCAATTGTCAGATTTCAAATTAAACATTTAGGTTCACTTCCCATGTTCTGATTTTAGGAGATTTTTAGGAGATGTTGATTCCTTTTTGCTGCTCCAATCCAATTATTTGATCCAAATAATACAGTTCCTATGCTGATCCTTTATTTTAACAGCCACTGATGTGTTGACTTTCATTCATATTTAATTGTTCCATATCCTTTAATTTGCAAGAGGAGTTTATATCTGGTAACTTTCTGTGTAGAATGTTTTTCCCCAAAACGTTCGACCTTCCTTTCTTGTTGCAATCAATCATTTCCAGCATCCCACCCCTACTCCAAGGACTCAATTTTACTGCGTAGTGACCTTTCGCCATCTTGCTTTTCTCAAAACTGAAAGTGGTCTGGCACCAGGCCATTACTCTAGGCAGACTTCAAGCATTTTCTTTGACCACTTTCCCATCTGATAACAAGCTGATATCTCACCAACACCATAATAAATCAAAGTTAGAATCCTCCATGGGAGGGTATTGCCACAGAACATCCCAAGATTTTCCACACTGTTACATTCTTTGAATTAATCCATAAGCATTATAAAGTTCTTGTTGATTCCATCTTGCAGAACATTAATAATTGCAATCCACTAGCAACTAAAAATTTTCTTTGGTGAATATATGCCACATTATAAAACAGCATAGTGAATATATAAAGAGAAAGAGAAAACAAAGGCTTCTCTCTACCACATTCCAATCCAATTACGATTAAAATCTTCTCCAGATCGAGACCTTGGCACTCATTACCTGGTTCATTCAGCAGCAGGTTAACTTGTCTCCTTCTTAAAGAACATGCTTGTTTCTTAAGTCCGAATTCTGATATATGTTAAAAAACAGAAGAATCTCTGCACATTGTGACCACATTGGAGTTTCTGGTGCATGCAGTGCATTCCGTTGGAGCGGGAGACAGGTACCAGGCGATCTGCAACCCGTGGAGGATTGCAATGATAATTACTCTCAAATTATCCTTAATTGGCTGCATGCCCTTGGTCCGCTATGGTAAGAACCATTGTTCACCATGGCGGCAAAAACTGGAAGGCCGCAATCTATTCATAACAATACATTTCAAACAAAATCAAAAGTTACACTACACCTTTATCTGCTGCCATAATACCATGGAACAATCACTTCAATTCTGTCTCTCATCACTGCCAAGAAATCTCTCCCTCTCTGCTCACTTTCACAATAAGTTTGAGAATTCACTGTCCCAAGGGAAGAAAGTAACTAATGGCTCTTGATCATAACAACGATAGGTCCCAGGGCAGCTCAGAAATCATGGCTTCTGTGGCAACCATGAGATTGTCTCAGTAAATTAAAGGCCCATTAGGCAGGGCATCCCCTAGTTTCTGCAATGGATAATAATAATCAAATAATCAAATAATAGATCTTATTCTAATTGCCCCCACTATAAACCTTGCAGTTTTTGCTGTCACCCAGCATGGACAATAGCAGAGGGGTAATAACCTCACTCCTCAAATCTTTATAAAGAGTGTAAGCCAGAAGCTCATGAGCCACTGACTCAATACTGCCATCTCCACATGGACACCATCGTTTTTCCAGTGGAATTTTCTAAAATTGACGCTCAAGTACATCTGAAGGCAGTTTATTCAGGCTTGCGAAAGTGAAAGCACGTCTGTATTTTGGAATTGTTACATTTTTCAAATAGTGTGCCCAAGGGTCAAAATGACTAGGTGGAAAATAATCATACCATGGACAAAATTTCCTTATTGTGGCCAAATTATTCTGTTGCTCAATTAGGTGCTTTCTAATTTAATTATTTACTTTACTGAAGCCCAGTGTTAATAACTGTTGTGATGATAAACCAGAAAAGTAAAGATTTTGGTTGACAATTTTAGTCCAAGCACTCTCATGACAATCAATTTAAACCAGTGGGGTTTAAATTTAGGCAAAGCCAATAATTAAATGTCCTACACCAAATCTGTAGTTCAGTTGAGGGGAGATTAGTCTCTAAGTGCAATGTAGCATTTGGCACACAGGATGGAACAGAATTTTTTTTCCTTAGGAACTTAGGTTGAACAGCTTCTGCAGATCCAAGGTGAGTGCCTGTCCAAATCTGAGCCCATATAAAAACAGTTTAAGTGCTGTTGGTATCTGATTGCCACCGAAGGGAAAGGAGAACATTAGCCGCTTTGAGACTCCTTCGGGTAGTGATAAAGCGGGATATCAAATCCAAACTCTTCTTCTTCTTCTTCTTCTTCTTCTTCTTCTTCTTCTTCTTCTTCTTCTTCTTTATGTAAAAAGTTTGTCAGAATTTTGGCCACTGTAAGGGGAAGTGCTGTTGGGAGGAAGGCAGTGGAGAGGATCTCAGTTGGAGCAATGCCATTAATGAGAGACTGATTACATTCATTTTCTCTCTCCCTGTGATGATTGAATAAACTCATTCATAAGAACTCTTCTTGTTTTTCTCTGCTTCTTGCTGCTGCCGGGGGAGGGGAAGGAATAGAATTCCCCAAAGCCTGTCAACAGATATAGAGATATAGATGTAGATATAGATAGATATGACCACCATATTGTAAACCGCCTGATGAATTTCAGTTTTTAATGAGTCTGTGACTGAATTGCAGATACTGCATGACAGAGTAAAATGGACCAATGTATATGTATGTGATTATTTCTCTGACTTAACTGATGAACGCATGCTGGACTTGGATCCTCCATCTCCACCTGACAGTACTGAACATGTGCCGAATGCCAGAGACACTTTGATATCAAAGCATGTCAACCTGGAATTTCTGAGGCTCCTAAGCAAGCAATTAAGGCTGCAGAATTAAATGCAGCATGGTGCCAATGGAAGAGCTTTTACTGGTGCAGCGCTAAGATTGAATATTGTAACCAGAATATGTTATTAAGGCTTATGTATTGCAGGGTTATCCTATTGCATACATATCTTGTACCTTACTTGAATGGGGAGAGGCTACCAGGAAAGGGAGGTAACTCACTTGTCACAATACCTACCTTTACTCCTTAGTTAATAACTGGTTTTCTGTGACCCAATATGTTGATATTCAATTTGGCTTCTAGTGTAGGTGTGACTTCATAATCTTTAATTACAAATGGGCACAGGATCCCTAAGCTGTCTTTTCACAATACCTGGTTTCTTCATACAAATGGCACACTCATTGCAGTCTTTTTAAAGCACCACAGAAAGGGACGTGTCTCCATAGGGGTGGAAATTAGCCTACGAAAAAGTGCACCAGACAGGACTTCTGCTGCTCCCACCGAGAGGTGACTGAAGCAAATGGAATTTAGACTTACCAGAAATGTAAGTAAAGAAAAATTGTTCATAGAATCATAAAGTGTAGAGCTGGAAGGGATTCCAAGGGTGATCTAGTGAACCCTCTTCAATGCAGGAATCTCATCAAAGTCTCTCAGCAATTTGAAACCATACTAGACCTGCTTCATTTGCAAATGTCCTAGTACAGCAGTTCTGTTATTTGTCGCTTCCTGTCTAGGAGTTAGCAGAGAGAGAGAGGAAATGCTGTCTGTGTCTCTCTCTGTGTTTGTGTGCGTGTAAAAACTAGTTGTATGAACATCTTAGTCTATTTCCACACTGTCAATTTAAAACACAGCTAGGATGCTCATTTCTTTCAGTCAGGGTTGATTTGAAGCTGGGATAGATATGGATGGTAGCTAATGCCAAGTGTACACTATTGTCCAAACCAACAGTGGGAAAGAATTACATGCAGACTCAAATATATGTGAGATAAAAACATTTTGTTTTAGTTCAAACATTGCCCCTCTGGAATTCATCATTCCTCAAATACCAGTGATGAGGGATTCCCCATTCCTAGCAAGGGTGGATGGAAAGGATCATTTTAATAATAATAATAATAATAATAATAATAATATAATAATAATAATAATAATTTTATTTTTCCATTAAGAACATCCAATTAATAACAAATCAAATCATAATCCTTTTTTTAAAAAAAACACCCACCAAATAACAATCCAAATTATTAATTATTAAATTTCACATGGACTTCCCATATTCTGGACCTCTGAAGAACTCATCACACATAATTAGAATCATAGAATCATAGAGTTGGAAGAGACCACAAGGACCATCCAGTCCAACCCCCTGCCAAGCAGGAAACACCATCAAAGCATTCCTTATATTTCTGTCCTCTTCTTGTTGTTCTCCTATTTTACACATTCTGATCTTAAACTCTCAAAGTTCTCAGTCACTGGCTAATCGATTCTCAATCATGTTAAACAATCATGTATCCTTTCATCTGTTGGGTAGAGTTGTGTGTGTGTGTGTGTGTGTGTGTGTATTCCCTTGTCGGTTTGCCAGCACAGCATTTCCTGGCTCACTCTTATCTTCCAGTCCAGGCTGTTGTCGAAGCCTACCATTTGAAGTTTTATGACGAAGTCAATTCCCAAGTTGTTGAGTTGTTAAGCATACTGTTTGGAAATATATGTAGCAATTAAAATGGAATATATTCCACAGATTTTTTTTTAATAAGATTTTATTATTTTCTGCAATAAACAACGAATACATCATACAAATGAAAAAAACAGTTGACAAAACATAAGGAAAAAACACATCAAACACATTAAAAGAACATAAAAAATAACAAAAATAGACTTATACATACCTAAACAAAAACATTGAAAAACAAAATCATTGTTTAGTTCTAGTTTCAGATCTTCTTTGGGGGACTTCCCCCAATCTCTCGACTACGTTCAATACAAATATACGTTGGTAATTTTGTAACTATTTTCCTAAACATTCACTATTATTCTTAATATACTTTAACATACTGGCTAATTATATATAATTCATTACTTAAACAACATAACCTTAAACCTTAAACATTTCTGAACATTCCTAAGCCATTTATAACATCTCTTCTTATATACTATTTTATCTAACATCATCTAGCTAAAGCCAATTAAACAAACTAGTTCTGCTTCAAATATCTAATTTTTCACGATTTTTTAAATAATCTTTAAATTTCTTCCAATCTTGTTGCACCTTCTCCTCCCTCTGGTCTCGGATTCTCGCGGTCAGTTCAGCAAGTTCCATAAAGTCCATCAACTTCATTTGCCATTCTTCCACTGTCGGGAGCTCTTCACCTTTCCAGTTTCTTGCAAGTAAAATTCTAGCAGCTGTTGTGGCATACATAAAAAACACTCTATCCTGACTGGGTATCTCATGATTGATCATGCTCAAAAGGAAGGCCTCTGGTTTCTTACTAAAAGTAATTTTCATTACTTTCTTGAGTTCATTATAAATCTTCTCCCAGAAAGCCTTAACCTTTGGGCATGTCCACCACATATGATAGAAGGTACCTTCCACATTTTTGCATTTCCAGCACATATTACTTGTAGCATGATATATCTTAGCTAACTTCACTGGTGTCAAATACCATCTATATATCATTTTCATAATATTTTCTCTTAATACATTACAAGCAGTAAATTTAATACCTTCCTTCCACAACTTCTCCCAGTCATCCATCATAATATTATGTCCAACATCTTTTGCCCAATCTATCATTGCAGATTTAACCAATTCATCTTTTGTATGCCACTCTAGCAACAAATTATACATCCTGGAAAGGTTTTTAGAGTTCGGTTCAATTAACTCTGTTTCCAGCTTTGATTTTTCTATTTGAAAACCAATTTTTTTGTCCAATCTAAAAGTTTCATAAATTTGATGATACTGCAGCCAGTCGGTGACCTCTTCTTTCATTTGTTCGTAACTTTTCAACTTAAAAGTCTCACCTTCTTGCTGCAGTATATCCACATATCTTGGCCATCTCGCAGACATATTAGGTCTTTTGTACGCCTTGGCCTCTACAGGTGAGATCCATCTGGGAGTCTTTTTCTCCAATAAATCTTTATTTCGCATCCAAACCTGATAAAGGGCTTTTCTAACTATATGGTTCTTAAAAGCTTTGTGGGCCTTTACCTTATCATACCAAAGATACGCATGCCATCCAAATACATTATCAAAACCTTCCAAGTCTAACACATCAGTATTGTCTAATTTAAACCAGTCCTTCAACCAGCAAAAGGCCGCCGCTTCATAATAAATCCTTAAGTCTGGCAGGGCGAAACCTCCTCTCTCCTTAGAGTCTGTTAAAATCTTAAATTTAATTCTTGGTTTCTTCCCCTGCCAGATAAACTTCGTCAAATCCTTTTGCCATATCTTAAAACAGTCTAATTTGTCTAAAATTGGGATCACTTGGAATAAAAACAGCATCTTTGGTAACACATTCATCTTAACAGCAGCTATTCTGCCCATCAAAGAAAGTTTCAGTCTTGTCCATGTCTCCATATCTCTTTTTATCTCGGCCCAAACTTTTTCATAATTATCCTTAAACAGGTTTAGATTTTTTGAAGTTAAATTGACTCCTAGGTATTTCACTTTTTTAACGAAATTAAGGCCAGTACGGTCCTGTAATTTCTGTGTCTGCACAGGGTTCAAGTTTTTAGTCAATACTTTGGTCTTCACCTTATTTAATTTAAAGCCGGCTACACGTCCAAAAAGTTCAATTATTTCTAAAGCTTTGGGGACACTGCTTTCAGGTTCTTGTAGGGATAACATCAAATCATCCGCATAGGCTCGTAATTTATATTCCTTCTCACCCACCTTTATTCCTTTAATCTGTTTTTCCAATCTTATCATATTCAGAAGGACCTCCAGGACCGTAATAAAAAGTAAAGGGGAGATAGGGCACCCTTGCCTTGTTCCTTTCTCAACTCTAATTTCCTCCGATATCACACTGTTAATTATAATTTTTGCTTTTTGTTCAGTATAAATGGCATTAATGCCATTAAGAAATCGTCTCCCAACACCCATCTTTTCTAAATTTTTCTTCATAAAAGTCCAAGATATATTATCAAAAGCCTTTTCTGCATCAATAAACATCAATACTGCATCCGTATTTATGTTTTTTTCCAGCTTCTCTAAAATATTCACAATGATCCTCGTGTTGTTATTTATTTGTCTCCCTGGTAAAAAACCTGCTTGGTCCTTGTGAATATAGTCCTTCAGCACTCTTCTTAATCTCATGGCCATGACATTAGCAAATATTTTATAATCCACATTTAAAAGCGAGATTGGGCGGTAGTTTTTCATCAAAGTCTTGTCAGAATCTGGTTTCAAAATCAGTGTGATATAGGCCTCTTTCCATGTCTCCGGTGCCCTACCTCCTTCTAACAAATCGTTGCAAACTTCCTTCAGAGGCTGTGACAGCAAAATCAGTGTGATATAGGCCTCTTTCCATGTCTCCGGTGCCCTACCTCCTTCTAACAAATCGTTGCAAACTTCCTTCAGAGGCTGTGACAGCCAGTCTTTTAGTGATTTATAATACTTTGCAGTTAATCCATCTGGTCCTGGGGCCTTTCCTATCTGCATATTGTTAATTGCATCTTCTATCTCTTGCGTAGAAATCGGGTGGTTGAGCATAGTTAGTTTATCTTCTGGGACTTTATTTAATCCATTTCCCCCCAGAAATTGGTCTATCTCTAATTCATCTATTTTATCCTCCTTATACAATTGTTTATAAAATCTTTGAAAACACCATCTAATTTCCTCTGGATTCTCCACGCTTCTTCCATTAACTACCAAATTGGTGATGTTTCCTTTTTGTCTTTTTTTCAGCTGCCAAGCTAACAATCTTCCACATTTATTAGCCGAATCAAAAGTCCTCTGTTTCATAAGTTTTAACTTCCATTCTATTTCTTGATTCAAAATTTTTGCATATTGCGACTGCAAGTATTTAATTTCTTTCTGTATTTTTTGACTTTTGGGGTGTCCTCTTAATTCTTTTTCTTTCTCTTTTATCAATCTTCAGCAATCTTTCCATTTCTGCATTTTGTTGCTTCTTCTTTTTTGCCTTTTCACTTATGAGGAACCCTCTCATCACAGCTTTACTTGCGTCCCATACTATTCTTTTCTCAACAGCAGTATTCAAATTAATTTGGAAATATTCCTTCATCTTTTTTGCAGCTCTTTCTATCAGCTTGGCATCTCTCATCAATGCATCATCCATTCTCCATCTAAACGAATCTCTGGAAATGACTTTCAAATTCAATTGTACAGGATTATGATCAGAACATGTCTTAGGACCAATTTCTGCTTTTTGTATTTTTGGTGTCAATTCATTAGAAATCCAGATGAAATCTATTCTCGACCATGACTTGTGAGGTTCTGAAAAATAAGTTGCCTCTGTTTCAGTTGGATTTCTCAGTCTCCAAGCATCCACCAAATTCAAATTGTCCTTTTCTCTTTAAATCTAAATGTTAGGCCTTCTGGAAACTCCCAGCTGTAGGGAATTTTCCTCGATCTCAATTCCGATGCCAAATCGTTGTAATTTACTCTCTTGTCAAGGAAATATTTGGGGATATCTTTAAAAATGATGACTTTCTTCTGTTGCACCACCAGGTTGTTCTTGTAGTGTAGGTCCAAAATATGGTCTCGTTGGTATCTGTTCTGAAATACTATCAAACAATCGTTGACCACTTTGGAGCCTTTCTTTCCTTTAGTTCCGAATCTGAAGGCCTTCACTATGAATGCTGAGACATCAATCGCTTCCAGCTCCCAGAATGTTGAAAATTCATTAACTATAAAGTCCTTCAAACTGTCCTTCTCCAGTTCTGGAAGTCCTCTCAATCGGAGGTTCCCTTCCCTCTCTCGGAGCTGCAGAAAGGCGAGAGACTCTTCTACGTTTCTTTGCTGTGATCCAATTTTTTCAATTTTTTCTACATCAATATTGTCCAATTTTGTCTCCACTATTTTTATTTTTTGTTTGACTACTTTAAGTTCTTCTGTTTCCTTTTTTAAGACTTTCACCTCTTTGCCAATTTTATCAATTTCCTCTCTGTTTTGCCTGACTCCTTCCTCAATTGCACTAATAGATTTTTCCAGTCTCTGAGTGGAGTCCTTAATTTCAGCTTGTAATTTTTCTGTTGATGTATTCACTGAGGTCTGTGTTTGTTTCACGTCTTCTCCCACTTTCCCCAGCCTTTCTGTCAGATCCAAAATGTTAGCATTCAGTTTCTCAATGGCAGACGCCATCTGTTCCTGAAGACTTGCTGAAATCGAAGCTTTGCGTCCTTCGTCTTTTTTTACTTTGGACCTTGTGCTATCTTGCATCTCCTGTGCACTCTGCAGCTGGTATTTCAAGGTCACTTCAGTAACCGTTACTATCTCAGACATTCACAGGAAGTCAGAATCCAAACATTCCCAGAAGTAAACACCAGGTGGCAAACATGCTAGTCCAGAGAACAAAGAGAAATCAGAGCCAAGAGTCCCAAGCAGTCCCAACACAGCAGTTCTAATTCCAGGCTTTAAAAGTTTCCAAAGAAAGTTCCAATGTTCATCAAAAGTCAAGAAAAGTCAATCTTTAAAACAGTCCAAAGCAGTTCTTTAATAATCTCCTTGCAATGTAACCACCAAGTCCAGAAAGTAACTGTAGCCAGCCAAAAAGAAGTTAAAATGTCTCCGCTGGTAAACAGTAGCAAAGAAGAACGGCAACAAAGTAACGCAGCCCGCTAACTGACCCGGAATCCTATCCAGAGGGTGAGCGGTGTCTTCCTCTGCCAAATTCCTTGTTATTAAGTCTTAAATAACAGTTAAAACAACTTTAAAGCAACTTTTAAAAAGTTCAGCAAAACTAGCAAACTTTTTTCCGCTAGTCCGCGGCTCAGCTCCTTTGTTATTACCTTGATCTGTAAAGCAGTCCAGGAGAACGGGCTTCCTTTTTAACGTTCTCTCTGCAAGTCCGAATTTTCTTTTAAATTTTAAAGTCAATCGAAAGGTATTACTTACAGAGCTTCTAATTTGTAATCCAATTAAGAAAGAGCCGGGCGCTCAAATCCGTCAGAATCGCTGCTTCGTTCCTCAGGGTGCAATGGCTTCTTCAGCTCCGTACCGGAGCCTCGCTCACCCGATTTTCCCCCTTACGAGGGTCGATCGGGAGCGGGGACAGCACGTCTTGGAGCCCGCAAGAATGCCTGTCCACGGGACGCTCTTCCCGTGGCTCTAGGGGGCCCGTAACGCGGGTACGGTAACCCCAAAAACCCCAAGGGACTGGAGCTCTTTAGCTCCCGACTGACAGGAACAGCGCCCAAACCGGAAGTCCCCTATATTCCACAGATATATATCATTTGGCGATTGATCAGCTTTTCTGGGGACCATGCAAGTCTCCCCTGCAGGGAGGGGAGTTGCTAGACACCCGTTTCACCTTCTCTCTCTCCCATAAAGAAGAAAAACCTGCAAACAGATGCATTGTGGGATATTTCCCAAATTATTGTCTCAGATCGTTGTAGAATCAGCCAAAAGATGTTTCCCACTCCCACGAAAAAGGGAAGAATTCACTTTCCCCATCCTGTGTCACAGCTATCAACCGCCATCTTGTTCCGCTTATTTATCCTTTTCAAGTCTGATTAAAACTGTGCAGCTGAATAATCAATTGCAAATAGAAGTCCATCTGTACTCTGTTTAATTTTTTTAAAGGTATTTCTTAATGAGGCTCGGCATATAAAACAAATGTAGATATAAAAGAGAGAACATACTGATCATCTCCGTAAATGCAAGCACCATGGTGATAATCTCTTTGAAGTCCAAACTTAGACAACAGCAACTGTGCAGTTCCGCAGATTGTTTCCCTTATCTCCATCTGTCCAGAATACACCTGTTTTCCACCCAATCTTATTAAATTTTTAAAAAACGGGTGTCCCTGCTCAAGAGAATGACTCTAGAGAGTGCCCAGTTTCCATGCGAGGCTTGGCACCCAAAGTGCCAAGGCGTGGCATTTTGTTGTGGAGGCCATATAATGGACTCCAAGGGTGAGACATTCCTCTCCTACCCTGAAGAGGTCAGCAGGGCTAATTACTCCCATATTAGTCCTGAATTTCTGGGGGTCCAATCTCATGGGAGGCAGCCATTTCCTTTGGCAGGAAACAGGAAGTCCGAAAGGATCTGGTAAAATATGAGCCACCTAATTCTGTAACTTGAGCTCTTAACTATCCTAGGCTATGTGCCAGTTTGCCCAGTAACACAAATAAGACAGTCACAAGATGTATGCAGCTGTATTTTTGGGAGGCGGGTAACCATTTATGCTGACTCAAAGAGAAGTAACGCTTTCTCACTTTCCTTAATACTTAATACTTCCTTAATACTTCAGAAGTGGAATGAAACCTGCTTTCTTTACATCAAATAAATGAAGGAGTCATACATTTGTAATGTTGTACATCTCCATGATGGATGTTGGAAAAACAATACGTCTACTTGGCAAGTTACGGTGGGGAAAACCAGGAAAACATTAAATCACATGAGGTTTCATGTAATTATTAATGCTTCTGGAATAACAGTTCAGACTAATGTACTACATTTTCTGTTTTCCAGGTAAACAGTTGAAAAAAATACTATCACAACTGAGGAAATTTTCACTTCATATATTTCTTTCATTGGCATACACGTGGTGCTTCAGATCAGGAAACCATGAGCTGGTTTTCTCAAATTCTGGAAAACTGGATCAGTTTCCCTTATTTGGAAGAATATCTGACCTCAGTGGTTCACCCTTGGTGGTTACTTAAGCTTCTGATTTTACTTTATTTACCACTGATAGTTGTGGTTTTGTTTCTCTGCGCTTTCTCATTTCTGTTACATATTTACAAGAAGATGAATAACCAGCAAGAAAGTGATGTTAGCAAACTTTGGGAGAAACCAAGGAAACTTATTGCTGAAGTTTTTGATATAGTTGGAAAGATATGGTATGGTGAGTAAAGGTTTCTTTCATTGCAATAATTCAGTCTTATCAGCTCCTATACTTTCATAGGACTGAGCATGAGAATTTCAGACTTGAGGCACTGGAACAATAGTTGCCACTGTGCATCAGGAGTGGACCTCTAAGCCCACCTCAGAGTCACAACAGCTACAAGTTCTGTTTGGCTCCATAAGGATCAAAACAAAGGCATGGAAATTTATTTAGGTAATAAGCAATCAAAAAGAAAAACATTTTATGAGTAATGAAATTAAGATATATTACAGAAGAAAGGCTCAGCTGCTGGCTGCATAAACACCATACATTTAATCACATTTAAAGCATGCCTCCTCTCCAAAAGAAACCTGGAGAATGTTGCTTACACCTCACAGAGCTATAATTAGCAAAGCTCTTTAAAAATAGTTTCATGGATTGTGGCAAAAGAAGGGGGTTGTGTTTAAGCGTCTAGGTAGTACGCAGCGAATGTAATGGGTATGTCATCATGCAGTGAGACCTTACATGCAATTTTCCTGAGGATGGTGAAGCACTAAGTAACTCTGAAACATACACTCTGGACACAAACCATGGAATTTTCCAGCACAGGATGTGGTGATGGCTGCTAATTTGGATGGACAGTGCGGGAAACAGAATGATGGAATACAGGGAACTTTGGCTTGATCAGCAGGATCCATCTTATGTTTTCATTGCTTCCCAGAGTTTAATGTTGCTTTAGATCATGGGGGCCAGATCAGGCCCAATCGCCTACTAAATCCGGCCTGCAGACGGTTCTGGAATCAGCGTGTTTGTACATGAGTGGAATGTGTGCTTTTTTTTATGCATCTCTTGGCTATTAGTGGGGCATAGGAATTCTTTTTTTTTCCTTTTCAAAATATAGTTTGGCCCCCCACAAGGTGTGAGGGATAGGGGACCGGCCCCCTGCTGAAAATTTTTGCTGACCCCTGCTTTAGATGTTGAAGCATAAATCAGAAATACATTACTAAAACCAAGTTTGGGTCATAAGGATGAAACCCTGTGACTACTTATGACAGGGGCAAGGGTGCATCTGTCTGGGAAACTGTTTTCTCACTTTGTATAAAGTGATTCAGAGAATGATCTGAAGATATGAGTGTTATAACTAATATAAATTCTTGAAGTATTTGGCACATAAAACCTTTGACCCAAGTAGTGCTGCTGCCCGGAGCTGTAATGAATCAGCTTACGATCCAGCCCGACATCTAATTGCCGTCCAGTCATGCTCCTCTCTCAGGCTGTGCATTTAAAAACTGTCTTCAGTAGCAGAGTTAGCACAGGGTTACGATGGCTTCTTTAGCTCTGCTTCTTCAGTGGTGTCTTAAAATAAATCAGCTGGACACCAGTGCTACTTGACTAATAGAACTTTATTTTAAGTAGCACACACAAATGTCCTAAAGACTCGAGCTGCATGTCTGCAGCGTTCTCACTCATACATCAAAAACAACAGCACAGAACACAGCATCGAGGGGAAAGCGAAACCAAAAAAACCCTTTTTCCAGACAAAGGAAAATGGCCGTATAGCTGTGGGCGAGGCACTCAGGATCAGAACGCTTCCTGGTGAACAGTTAACTCTGTGATGACCAGAAAACCTGACATAAATGCTTAAAGGAGATTGAAATCGCGTCACAGTTTTGGCTTACTCAAAGACTAGGCAAAAATGTTTCCACCTGCACCCAAAAGTAAGCAAGGAAGGAATATTCCAGCAGAGGAGAAATACCATTTATTCTGGTATCACAACAGAGAAAGTCTTGATCCGTGTGGATGACAATCCAGCATCCAGAACACTACAACATATATGAGAGCTTTTTACCTCATCTTAAATTTCAGTTTTCTTCCAATAAAAGATAGCAATATTGCATTTATTTTTCAACAAAGTAATATTTATTTATTGCATTTTGTATTATTTCCAGGTTATGAAGTTATTGGCATGGAACATCTCCCTAAAGGACCAGGGGTTATTATTTTTTATCACTCAGTCACTACTACTGACTATAACTTTCTTGTGGCTAAACTTTTTAAGGAACAACAGAGACATTGCTATTCAATAATTGATCATGCCCTATATCGGTTACCAGGTAAATTATTAAATTTAAACCCTGCTCTTTTTTACAAAAAATATGTAAAATATGACATAAAACAATGCTATAATATATAAAACCATGTATCATGTAACAGGTGAAAAACAACAGACAAATAAAATATCAGCAAGAGGTGAAAAAGTAAGATGGAGTTAAGTTAACAGCCACTGGAGGAGATACCAGTTCACCTCCTCCCAAGAAAAATCATGAGCTCAAAAAGAGCTCTTTGCAGATCAAGCAGGAAAAGATTGCAGGCTTCATTTTTGTGAGGTTTGGAGCTTTCAGGGTTAAAGAAGCTCAACAGTTCGCCCCTCCCACAGGGAGGATGTGTCACAAACATCCGGGGTATCTGCTGTATGCGAATGCCTATGTGATTTATGTGATGCACCATTTGTTTCAGTCTTACTTTTTGTTCTGACCGGAGCGGAGATGTTGTCCAAATCTCCTGGAGAAGCTCTGTGATTTATATGCTTGTAAATAAAGCGTGCTTACTGTGAAACAACCCAGACGTTGTGGAAATTATTGCTGGCACAAGGCACACATAAGGTTGCGCAAGAAGAAGAAGTAAGAAGTAAGAAGTTTGAAAAAACTCTGCAAAAGCACTGGAGAAGCAGGAAAACACAGAGGAAGCATAGCTGGACACCACTCCAAGTGCTAAACTGGTTTTGAGGCTTTTTCCAGTTAAAACCAAAAGCCCAATAGGTTATGGATCTAGTCTTACAGTTCTGGACTGGTTCTGAAGCAGTTCTGAAGGTCCAGAACATGTGTGCCAAGCTGAGAAGTGCCTCCCTGGACTGGGACTGTTGCAGTGTCCAGGGAATGCTTTCTGTGCTGGCAGGAGCATTCAGCAGTCTGCTGAATGGCTAAGCTGTCTGCAACTTGCTGCCAGAGTTTGAAAGGCAGCAAACCCCAGATTGAGGTCTGCAGAAGGCAGTTTTACCTTGCTGGTGAACCCCATTTCATTGCCTGGGTGAAGAGCTACAGAATCGTGAGTACGCATCCCCAGGGCATAATGGAGGGAGTTATAGCAGCTCCATCCACCAGAGGAAGGCCACCATCCACTGAGAGTGGGCCATTAGGATGGGACTAATGCTTCAGGAGGAAGCTGCACCACCACCCTCACTGTTTCCTGGCTCAGTTTCAGGAGCATAGGAGGTCGCAGCTGCTGCTCAACGCAGAGATGCAGCCCAATGCCACCACATAGAAGGTTTTGCCAGCGCTTGTGAGACCTGGAAGACCCTAGCCCAGTTTCCTGGGGCAGAGGGACTGACTGAAGAAGAGGCTTTGGAAAGCCTGCCCCCAGCTCAGCTAAATTTCCTGTCAGGTCGTATGGCTGGTGTTGAAGAGCCACGTCAACAGGGAAAGCAGGGGGGCCAGATAGCTGTGGGCTGTGTTTTCAAGTCTGCAGTCCCTGTGAAGGCAAATGCTGCAAAGCATTGTTTTGGAGGATCTCCTGACAATGTGCTGCTGACGTGCATGGCTGAAGATAAGGCAGGGCCTGGGACCATGGGACTCCAAACAGTTCTACCAGAGGCCGGAAGGAAGATAACACCTGCTGTTGTCGTTCAGTTGCCGTGGCAACGATGAAGGCCAACACTGGTCAGCTGAGATGCGTGATCGACAGTACAGCATCCCACCACATCGTTCCTCCTGGTGGACTTGTGAGGAACTGCAGGTCCTTTTCTACAGAGCAGTTTGTGGAACTGGCTAGTGGAAGCAAGAAAAGGCTTGACTTAAAGTGGACTGTTTATCCAAGCTTCCTAGTGACATATCTGGAAGTTTTTGTGTTTCCTGGCATGGGAATATGTTTGTTGTCTGTACCAACACTTCTGTCCGATGGTTTTGATGTTTGTTTTGAATCTAATAGTTGTTTTATTTCCAGGAGTGGAAAGTTGCTGGTTCTAGTGGGACGCAGCGAAGATGGGGTGTTTGCTGTTGAGACGCCTCTAGTAGGTACAGGTGGAAGTATCACTGATGCAGCACAGGTTCAGTGCACCACTGTGCCCATGTGCCACATGTGCGCACATCTGTGGCACAAAAGGGACAGTGTGCTGAAGCAGCCTGAGTTCTCTGAAGGGTGCAAGTTAAGGGCATGTGACGACTTTCTTGATTGCAAGGTGTGCAAAGTCAAAGTCCAGCTACCCCAGGTCCAAAAGGGTAGGCTGTGTTCAGTTTGACAGATGCGAGGAGTTCCCTAGATCCTTGCTGGAGGCTTTCCTCCATGAGAGGAGGATTAAGCACAAAGTGATTAACCCACTTTCTTCACAGGTATGTGGTTTGGCTGAACGTCAGAACAGAACGTTGCAGCAAGCGGCTGAGTTCTGGGAGGAGTCACTCCGGAATGCCTGTTTTGTTTTTAACAAGGTTCTTTGTCTTGAAGCAGGGGACACACCCTATTTTCTGTTGCATGGCAAGAAGCCAAAGGTACACTTCTTTCGCGTTTTTGGTTCTCAGGCGATGGTCTCTGTACCATGTGCTGAATGCAAAGAAGGTGGTCCCAAGGTGCAGAAGATGATTTTCTGTGGGTACGAGCCCAGCTTGCATAGCTGGAGGTTTGCGTACCTAGATGGTGATCAAACACGGGATCTCGTCAGCAGGAGTGCTGAATTCTGTGAGCAGAATGGATGAGAATGCATCTCTAGAATTCCTGTTCTTCCATATGTTCTGAATGGTCCTGTCAATGCTGGACAGGCAGATGCGCCACCTGCTGGTGGCGGAGGTCCCGGTGGACTAACCCCGGGTGGGGGTATTGCTGTGGTTTTAGCACCTGCTGGTGGCTCGGGCCAAGTTCCCAGCCATGACCAGGGTGCAGCACAGCTAGGGGCAACTCCAAGGCAGGAGCCTAGGAGTGCACCCACAACTCCTGGGGTGGGAGGCAGGCCATGCGTGGCAAATCTTCTCCAGGGGAGCCTGACTCAGGACTCGTCCCGAAGCAAGAGGGGGGTTCTTCTGTAGTGAATCAGAAACCCAAAGGTGCGCCAACGTCATCCTTAGGTAGTTCAGCTAGGGTGCAAAGGCGCAGCAAGTCAGTAGGAGAGATGCCTGGTGTTGAGGGTGTACAGGCAGAATCCTGTGTGACTGAGGCAAAGGGGAAACCTACGGTGGAATCACAGCAGTCTGCATGATCAACTGAAGGGATTCTACCTGAAAGGTTCACGGCCACTAGCATGAGTGCTTGTTTGGTTCAGTGTGAACTGGAGAGCCTTGAGAAGGTTCAGCCTCAAGAGGAAGCCCAGAAATGGCACGATGCCATGGGAGAGCAGGTGCGCTCAATGAAGTCTTTGGTTATGTACAGACCCAAGATGGCAGCAACTCGAGAGTTGCAGCACAAGGCTAGGTTAGTAGCCACAGGTTTCACTCAGGAGGAGGGGGTCCATTGTTCCGAGGTACTGGACGCGCCCTCTCTCAGAAGCAAAACCACATGCATGCTTTTAGCAGTCGCGACTCAAAGAGGTTTTGAGGTAAAACACTTTGGTTTGGATACCTGTTTGGATTCCGACCTGGATGAGGAGAGCTACGAGGTACCTCCGCCAGGGTTCGAAGGCAACAGGCCAAATCAAGTGTGGAAGTTGCACAAGGCAATCAATGGCTTGAAGGAGTCGGCCAGAGGTTGGTCCTCATGCATGCAAGAAGCTTTGAGAAAGCTAGGTTTCAGCCAGAGTTATGCTGATGGCTGCCTGCTTCTGGCAGGAGAAGGCCCAGAACAGGAGCTAGTTCTTCAGTCCGGTGTGGACATACTTTACATGGCAAAGACCAGGGAACATGTGCAGAGGAGCGTGGCAAGTATTTCCAGCTCAAGAACCTAGGCCCTGTTAGTGCTTACCTAGGTGTACAGGTAAACAGAGCTGAAGACAGTAGTGTCTTGCACAGTCAGACAGGTGAGATAGTGCAGTTGTTGAAGAAGGTCAAGATGTCTGAGTATGCTAGAGTCAGAACACCCATGGAGACTTGTTCCGTTCAGGGCAGTCAGACCAGGGAACGCTCTGAGTTCGAGAGCCCCGAGGTGTTCAAATCAGCTCCAGAGAAGCTGTTGTTTCTTTCCCAGTGGAGCAGAACTGACATAGCAGTTGCTGTGAATCTGCTCAGCAGGGAGGCTACAAAGCCCAGTGTGCATGCCTGGAATGGCATCCAGGGAGTGCTGAGACGTTTGCAGAAGACAGAGGAGTTTTGCCTGAAGTTGTCAACTGCCGATGAGCCCCAGCTTGCGTGCTGGAGTGACAGCAGTTGGGCAAATTCTGAGGACAGGAAATCTGTGTCTGGAATGGTTGTGAAGTTTGGAGGAGCTCTAGTCAGGGGGAAGTCCTGGAACCAGAGCCTCATTGCTAGTTCCTCTGCAGAAGCCAGGTACAATGTGTTGTCAGAGCTTGCTAGGGAACTGGAGTACGATAGGTGTTTAGTCCAAAAGATCTGCAGTGAGAGTTGCCTACCCGTCGCGGTATGGGAGGACAACCAATCCTGTTTGATGTTGGCAGAGTCTGGACAGGTCAAAGACAGACCCAAACACCTGGACGTTCTCTTCCGAGACGTGTGTCAAGGTAGTCAGACCAGCTTGGAGAAGCTGAAGTACTGTCCTAGTCAGGTGAACCTGGCCATTGGGTTCACAAAACCACTTAGCATCCAACGTCACAGGGAGTTCTGTGAAGGTTTGTGTGTAGGGTAAGCAGTATGCTTACCATACCCCTGTGGAGAGGCACGAGAGGGGGTGTGAGGCTTGGAGCTTTCAGGGTTAAAGAAGCTCAACAGTTCGCCCCTCCCACAGGGAGGATGTGTCACAAACATCCGGGGTATCTGCTGTATGCGAATGCCTATGTGATTTATGTGACGCACCGTTTATTTCCTGGTCAGTCTTACTTTTGGTTCTGACCGGAGCGGAGATGTTGTCCAAATCTCCTGGAGAAGCTCTGTGATTTATATACTTGTAAATAAAGCGTGCTTACTGTGAAACAACCCAGACGTTGTGGAATTTATTGCTGGCACAAGGCAAACATACCGTCGCGCAAGAAGAAGAAGTAAGAAGTTTGAAAAAACTCTGCAAAAGCACTGGAGAAGCAGGAAAATGCAGAGGAAGCGTAGCTGGACACCACTCCAAGTGCTAAACTGGTTTTCAGGCTTTTTCCAGTTAAAACCAAAAGCCCAACAATTTTATAACGATAAAAATGAGGAAAATCATGATGGATGTGACTATGGGGAATGTAAGCCAAAATAAAACTCTTAACCAAGTGTTAATATTTCGTTGTACCCTACCTATGCTGTTGGGGCAATCCTCTCAAAGCATGCCTCACTTCATTTCCCAGTGACAAGCTGTCCTGACTGATTCCCATCTGAGTTACATGAATGGATGAGCCCAGAATGAAATGGAGTGTTCACACAAAAAAGGAAGTTGGAAACTGCAGGCTTGCTTTTGGCCATTTACAGCCTCAACCTCTTTTTCCAATAATGTTTCGGGCATCTTATTTGAATCAGGCTATGTTTCCAGTAAAGCATGTCAACCTGGATCTTTTGGCCAATGATCACAGATTGCAGGAATACCTTATCTGACCTCAAAACAGCTATGAGAGTACTTTTTTTTTTACTCTAGTAACCACAAGGCAATTCCTGTGCTACGATGCAGAAATTTGGTGTTTAATTGTACAACTGTCTACATACTTCCTCAGGGTATCTAAAAAATGGGGCCATCTGCATAATGTGACATCTGATTTCTGTGCTGTAACTGCATATAATTGCTGCTGACTTTAATGCCAGAATAGGACAAGCTGAAGGAAATTGGGTCTCCAACTTGATGATTTCTTCAGCTACAAAGATACCAGAAAACATGGCCCCACCCAAACACATGGCCAATCAAGCACTTCCACACACAATCAAGCCCCCATGTGACACTGCAATCAAACACATGTGGCCCCATGGCTGTAGTGTTCATGGCCTGCACTGCCACTGTCCCCACATCATCTTCCTCTGCATGCACACAGCAGCCACAGCAAGGAACTATGACCCAACAAAGGGTCATTTAAATAAAGAAGGAAGGTAGTACAGAGCCCAAAAATGCCCAGTAGCACAGAGTGCTCTGTTTGGGAGGCTTTCCATTGGGTGAGTTAATGCAGCATATAATCTCCACCCACTTATCTGTGCATGAAAAGATGGACTTCTGTTGGTGTAGGCAGGTCTCAACCAGCATGGGCTCATCTGTGCCATGTTTGTATCTGTCTCTCTGTGCATGCAGCAGGACACTGTTGTCTGTATTTTTATCATAATGCAAACTTACATGCCATTCTGACTTGACTTGTGGAAAACATGTCTAAAAAGGTGGCCACCTCAGCACTTCCACGAAATCCTACTTGAAAAGGATTGGCAAAAAACTATGCTTGTGATCCGGGAATAATGATACCTGTATACCGTCCACAATATTTCCTAAATAAGAGTTATGTAAGATGTGGTTTTGTTTTGTTTTTACTATTTTTGGCTTATTTTTTCAGGGTGGAAAATATTTTGTGATGTGATCGGGTTGAAAGATTTCAGTAAAGATGAATGTGTGGAAATTTTGAAGGAAGGCCATTTACTGGGCCTTGCACCTGGTGGAGGTAGAGAAGCAAACTTTAGTAATGACTACAACATAATGTGGGGTAAACGCACAGGTTTCGCTCGGATAGCTTTGAAGGCAAAAGTGGTGAGTGATCTTTGGGCAATTTGCATTGCCCTCACAAATATCCTGGATATGACGTACTGCATTGACACCCCTGATTTAGCATCCTAAATAGTTGATGATGCAAATATCCTGCATGGGGAGGTCAAATGATATCTGGAGTTCCAAGTATTTCCCACCTGTGTTTTTTTTTTTTAAGGCTATTGATATCAATTGCATTTTTTAAAAAAAATAGCTTTCCCCCTCTTCAATTATTAACAATCTGGGGGATAGCATGTGCAATTTGAAGTCAGTTACGTCTGGCTGGTCATTGTAATGCCAGATGTGGAGCATTATTCCTAGTCCTTAACCAAAATAAAGTTGGGGTGAAGTAATTCTCCAGTTATCAGCTTCCCTTTTGATTTTATTCTTTTAGCCCACCATCCCTATATTTACAGAAAACATTTGTGAAGCATACAGGAACATTGCATTGTCCTCACAATTTTCCTAGATAACGGTCATTCTATACCAAGTGATCCAACATTTTTACCTAATGCCAGCCAATTTTCTCAGTATTTTGTACACTTGTTGAATTATCAAAACTAGGTTTAAATCTAAAATTTCTCATCCCATTCGTGAGTTATGAGGCTTTGAATTTTTTTTTTTAATGACCATTTTGGTGTTCCCGTACTACACAAAAACACTTCAAAAGAATTATTGTTAGTACTTCATTTCATGAACATTGCAGCAAAATATATATCAAACAAAATTATGGCACTGCTGGAACTGTTTAAGTGGTGCCAAGATAGCATCCCTTCTAATCAGTTCTTATTTTCAACAAATGAGGAGTACAGAAAAGAAGAAATGTTCCTAAAACGACTCTTTGAAAGAGTGAAAGTGATCAAAGGAACACAAGCATTTCATTGACCAAAGTGTACACCATTAGCAATGAGAGTGAGAAGTGCTACACTGAAGAAGGTATAAAATCTTTGGATATGGCTGAGATAATTGGGTATGTGACCTGTGAATACAATAAAACATGATGGCTGACCTGCGTGCTGCCAATGGACTATGAAAGTGAAGAAGCAACTATGACCTGCATACACCTGCCAGGCCCAGCATCATTTTTTTGCCCATCTAGTTGGCATGTACTTAATGTGGGGCGAGCCCAAGTTCTAATAAGGCTCAAAGAAAGGACTGCAACTGGCCACACTTATACTTTGATAAAAAAATGAAACTTGTGCAACAAATACTCTTGAAAATCATTTGGTGTGAAGTATAAATAATGGAAGAATAAATGTTTTCAGACTCATTTCATGTGTAATGTTGGATGCTTGATATGGAATGATCCACAACACATAAGCAGCCTAAAAAGCAGACGATGGCAAATATCCTGTTTTGGGGTTAAATGATATCTGGAGTGCCACAGGTTTCCCACCCCTACTTTAAAAGTAAATGCTGAAATCAATGGCATTCTAAAAGAAAAATGTCCTCTTTTTTTCTTTTCCTCTTATATTCCTGAAAACCTGGAGAGCAGTTTCTTCATGTGCGATATTTGAATAGATATGTCAGGAATTCTGAAGTGTGTCTGGCTAATCATTATATTGCCAGATGCAAAGCATTCTTCCTAATACTTAACCAAAATAAAGGTGGGGTGGTTGGGGTGAAGTTATTCTCCAGTTCTCACTTTTCTTTTGATTTTTTATTT
The DNA here is from genome assembly GCA_900245905.1 of Lacerta viridis. NCBI lineage: Eukaryota > Metazoa > Chordata > Lepidosauria > Squamata > Lacertidae > Lacerta > Lacerta viridis. The sequence continues at coordinate 3,267,587 of OFHU01000837.1, read as the reverse complement.
CTTCTTTTATTCTTTCAGCCCATCATCCCTATTTTTACACAAAACTGTTGTGAAATATTCAGGAACATCGGAAAGACAAGTGAGCTAAATATCTTATATTCCTTCGTTGAACAAGAGATCTGATATCAGGAAATAAACGTTATAATAATATGCAATGATTTTTTATTAAAAAAATCTATTTCGTACCTGCTAACAGTTTATTTAATGCAAACTTATGTACACTTATCTGCAAAAGTTGTGCTGTCTCTTTAAAAAAAATGCACTCAAATTATTTAACATCATCTCTGGGATGGATTGATTGGAATTGCTAAAAACTCAGAATGCCAACTAATTTCAAATCTGATATGGGGTCGCTCTCTTTCAGACTCTTTTCCCTTTCGTACATAGGGTTGACAAGATGGTTATATGAGAAAACACGACTTCTCTATCTTCCCGTATATGGGGGTTTTCCAGTGAAACTGAGAACATATATTGGAGAACCCATCCCATATGATCCAAATATAACAGCTGCAGAGCTGGCCGAAAAGGTAAGTTAATATTTCTTTCCTGTTGGTTTCTCTCTTTCAGTTCTATAAATTGCATTCTGCCTACTGACTTTCTCATTCTATACAACCAGAGATAGGGTTAATTATATAGACTTTGGCATGGCCAGGTGGAGTCCCCCAAACCGGTGCTCTCTGAGCAAATTTTCACCGGGTATACAGTAAGCACTGTACTCTTAAGCCTCAGTAAAACTGTTACTGAAGAACTTCTGATGTTTATGTGATTTATTGCAACTCCGCAAGTGAATGCGACTCCATGCTACTCTGTTATTTTTACCCATGCCATACTGTGCTGTTTTCAGGCATGGAACCAGGGGATGACTGGTTCTTTTTGTAACTAGCCCTGTCAGCCATTGCCATTCTAAGAGAATGAGGGAGGGGTTCATAGTGAGTTCAGGCACTTCTTTTCCTGGAAAAATAGCACTGAGCATAGTGAAATATAACTCAATAACATTTCTGCAATTTTCCTCACATAACTGGAGGTAACAACTGTATAGGAAAACTAATACGTACCAAGCAGCCCAAGGCACTTACGATTGGTTGTATCTCTGCCATTCTCAAAGAATGCTCTTGGTAATAATAATAATAATAATAATAATAATAATAAAAGAAAGAAAGATGATGATGATAAAGACAGTTGGCTGGATTCACGGAGAGATGAACAGTTTCCTAGTGGAGTTTCCTGCCCCTGACTGCTCTTGCCCAACCCTCCATGCTGAAAAAGTCACTCTTGAGGATTGAGGTACAAAGACTGTCATATTGTGCATCTGTAACTGGAAAAAATGGGATTCGTTATTCTACTGGTTCTGATCCCTTTAGATTTTTTTCTCACAGATATGAATAACTGTGAATATCCATTTTGCAATATATTGATATATCACAATGTATTCCTTTGTTCTTCTTTCAACAGACAAAGACTGCAATTGAAAATCTTCGGGATAAATACCAAAAAAGGCCAGGAAGTATATTAAGAGCTATTTCAGAACGATTTGATAAGCATTACAAAACTAACTAGTCCATATAAAACTGTTGCAGTGTTTCTGACGAGATGTCTGTAATAGGAAGCATTAATAATTATGTTATTAAAGCTATGTTGATATACACAGAAATGTGCCGGATGGTTTATTAATTATCTGGAAGGGACCCTAGCTCAGTAACTCAGCACCTGCTGGGCATACAGAAGGTTCTAGGTTTTCGAAGACATACAAGTCTTGCCCTATCCTGCAATACTCCCAGAATGCCCCTTTTATAACGGGAAGGTGAGTGCTTAACTGAAACATGAAATAATATTACAAGTGAAAGAGTAATGTCTATAATTCACTTGTATTAAAATAGTGACACCTCTTTTATGTTTATAAAAGTTCGCTCCAAGATTTGAGCCCTATAATGGCTCAACCATATTGCAAACATATTGCAAAAAGTAGAGAAACAAAAAAGTAGCCAGAATTGCTGGGGAAAGTGTCTGACCTAACGAAAACAGCCAACTCAGCAATGAATCCAGATCTGGGCAATCCAAGTGCAGTTAAACAGCTTGTAGAACCACATTTCGCAACAATAAGAAGCTTTCATTTTCTGTAGGACTTTATCAGTCCCTCATATCAGTTCATTGAAATTTGCTGACATTTGTTTATGCACAGCTATCTTAAGGTCTTGCAGAGCATTTCAATTGGGCTGAGGTCTGGACTTTGACTAGGTCATTGATTCTGTTCTTTTCCAGCAATTCTGTGAAAGATTTGCTGATATGCTTGAGATCCTTGTCCTGTTAACAGCATGACTCAATTTTGGCCAAGCTTCAGCTGTCGAGCAAATTGCCTCACATTTGACTTTAGAATACTTTGGTATACAGAGGAGTTCATGGTTGACTCAATGACTACAAGGTTCCCAGCTCCTGTGCCTGCAAAACAAGCCCAAATCATCACCCCAAGCTGCTTGTGCTGATATGCTGTTTGGTTTTCACCAAAGGTGGTGCTGTGCATTAGAGCCAGACATCTCCACATAGGTCTCATCTCTCCAAAGGACATTTTTCCAGAAATCTTGTGGTTTGTTCAGATGCAACTTTGCAAACCTAAGCCGTGCTGCCGTGTATTGGATAATAGGATTATTCAGAAGGTATTGAATAATCATCATCAGGTGCACAACCTTGGGGTCATTTGAACTCACAGCTGTCCATGGATACACAGGTTAATTCTGTTTTAATTCTGGTAGCTAGACTGGTGATAAGGAGCAGCCGCTGGCAACATCTAACACCCAGCCTGGCCCCCTGTACATTTCTGAGCACATTTCAAAGTGTTGCTGTTGACCTTTAAAGCCCTAAATGGCCCTGCCACTGTATACCTGAGGAGCGTCTCCACCCTCATCATTCAGTCCGGACATTAAGGTCCAGTTCTGAGGGCCTTCTGGCAGTTCCCTCACTGCAAGAAGTGATGTTACAGGGAACCAGGCAGGCTGCCTTCTCGGTAGTTGTGCCCACCATGTGGAATGCCTTCTCATCAGATGTCAAACAGATAAACAACTAAACAACCATCTGAAAATATCTGAAGTCATGTATCACAAGTTTTTAATATGTGATTTTTTGTTCTGTTTTTATTATGCTGAAAGCCGCTCAGAGTGGCTGGTCTGAGTATAAGTTTTGGATATAGATATAGATATGATCACCATCATATTGTAAACCACCTGATGATCTTCAGGTTGTCCAGGTACTCACTGTACCTGCTATCTTTTTTAACCTATAGCTCCTGAAAGACTGAAGTTACCATCTTAGCTGGTTTCTTTCTGCCATATCCTCAAATATAAACCATAGTAGGCAGAGTAGGTAAGAATTGGTTGGGCATTTGTTTCTGAAGATGATGTATGCACTGTAAACAAAGACCCAAGTTTTTGATCTGGAAATCATTGGGGTGGGGGGGATGCTATTACAGAGCTGTGTGGTCAATATTCTTTATGACATCTGACAGTATTAGAGTTATTTGCAATGTGCCATGGGCATAGATTGTGCCATGGAAATAATAATAATTTGGTGCAAGTTTAGTCACAGTATGTTTCTTAATTTTTCAATCGTTTATCACACCCACGTTGCCACCATCTTCCCAGTTCTCCCTCTACCTCCACATAAGTAGCAGTGATGCAATGGAGATCAGGTGAGCGGTGCTCCCCGCGAAACCCTGAGCTATTAGATTACAGAAATTAACCACCTCTGCCCCAATCAGATATCTGTTGCAACATGATGAGTACTTTGATCCTGACTTAAAGCAACCAAGTCAAATACCAGGAATTACATATTCCTGTTGTAAAATCTTAAAGCAGTTATTTCCCATGTTCTTTCTGTTCCCTTCACTACTATCTTACTTCCATATTGGAGAAACAAGTAGCTAACTGGCTAACAGTACAAATTCTACATACACCCTCCATATCTCCTCAAAATCATTTCTCCTGCATATTCCCAATCTTACCTTAATGGCACATGTTAATTTATCATTAATAGTGATACCCCACACCTCTTTATAGCTTCCATTTTATATTCTGCTTGCCCCTTCCACTTCCTTGCTATAATAAATTGTGCAGCTGTCAATAAATTTGTGAGCAATTCCTTCATTGCCTGCAAAAATATGCAGGTAATAGAGGCACATTTGAAAAAATTTGGAGAAATAACAGGGTTGCAAAATAATTGGTCCAATCAGAGATGATGATATTTAACTATGATGAAGATGAAAAATGATTTTTGAAGGAAATAAAAATAGATATAAAATTAAGAATAAATAAACCACTTGCAAATAAGTATAACAAGAAATTTAGAAAATAGAATTTTCTAACAAATTTGAACAAGAGAATTTTAACAAATTAAAGAAGGAAATTAAGAAAAAGCTGGAGGAATATAAGCAATTAAGCTTTCATGATTTGGAAGAATAGCGATCATTAAAATGAAAATTTTGTCTAGATTAACTTTTTTATTGAGAATGTTACAAATTATATATCGAAGACAGAAATAAAGGGTTGGCAAAGTATGACCAATAAATTTTGTAATGGGGCTAAGAAAACTGGAATAAATAAAAGAATATGCTATAAACTCCAGAAAACCAGTGGTCTCCCCAAAATAAAGTTATATAGCAAATCAGTTAAGATTTATCATAGATATGATAACAGAACAAGGAGAGTTAGAATGGTTAGAGAGTGGTACACAGGAAATGAGAGAGAAGTTAGTGGACTTCCGGCGAGGACGCCATCGTGCGCGGTCGTGGGTCGCTTCGGCAGCGAAGCGACCCAGGCCGGCCGGGGGTTGGAGCCCCGCTACCGCAAAGCGGGGCTCCGTTGAGCCGCGGGTCGAGCGTCCCGCGGCTTGGGCTCTCCGGCGGGCCCGATATGGCTCTGAACCCTTCCCTCGTTCCCCCTGTAAAGGGGGAGTGGGGGTGAAGGGACAACGGAGCCGGGCTATAGGAGACATGCCCCAACCGGTCCGGCGAAGCGGCGGCCGCCGCTCGCGGTGAGCGACATCGTTCTACCTGCAGTAGAAATAAAAGAATAAAACCCGGTGGCCGTGAGTACCTGAATAATGGGATTTATCTTTGACATTTGGCGCTCCGGGAGATACGACGGAGGGGGAGCCCGTTTTTCTCCCTTTGGTGGAAACAAAAAAGTAACTGCTTGAAAAGTGACTGCTGTTGTAGTGATGGATACAATGTTTGGATTTTTTGACAACTGAGACTGACTAGATCCCTTTCGGGGGAGTAAGTAGGTGGTGGATATTTCTCTTTTAAAATGGATGGACTGTAATCTTTTACCCCTGACTTCGGGGAAAATGGCTGCGAAAATGGCTGCGGAGATCTCTGTGTGAAACGGAAATGTGCTGTGATAAAGAGGGATAAACATTGAAATTTGACACTCTATGCCCATTTCTACCATGTTAGGTTTCGTTTTTAAGTTGGTTTTGGACACTGGACTGACGCATGAACAAAGGATTATTTTTTTGAAGTTAGAATTGGCAAACCAGAAACTGATTTTGCTGAACCAGGATATGGTAGAAAAGATATTTCCCACAGAAAAGACTGTTCAGAATATTCGTGGAATGGAAGGAAACCTTGGTGGGGAGCTGAGGGGAATTATTGAAGAACAAAATAGGATGTATTTGCAACTCCGAGAAGATGAAAGATCCAGGATGAGAAAATCGTTTATATCCAATTTCTGGGGTGAGGGCCCAGAAATGATGGGGAAAAGACTTTTATATTCACAATCAGAAGAGGAACGGATGGAGATGCTGGAAGAAGAGGATTTGTGTACCCTGATGCTCCCTGCAAGGATCGTAGCAGATTATGTCTGGAACTGTGGACTTATAAGAAAAGAGGACTTTCTGGGAAATCGTATTGGCATGGGGCGGAAGAAAATGGATAGAAAAGGGATAGGGTGAATTGTATTAAGGATAAATTTGGGATGGATTATTGGTACCTTGAAGTCGGTGTGTTTAAGATTTTAAGTTTTTGAACTAGAGAAGAGATATCCGGAATTTTTTTTTTATTAGCAGCAGTCTTAGAGTAAGAAGATGTTTGATATGATTTGAAACAAGATGTAATATATGGTGTTATGAAGTTGATTTATTAATTGTTATGAAGTTAAAATGGGATTAGATTCAATCCAAGTTATTGTGGGATAGATTATTATTATGTATTAAGAATAAGAGATTAAGAAGTATGTTAAGTTCGGATTGCTAAATGATTTTTTTTTTTAGAGATGATAAGTTACTAAAGTAAATATGGAATTGGAACTGAAGGAGAGATAGCGGGGGAAGTCACAGTACAATGATTCAAACAAGAAAAGTTTTTTTTTATGTAAACAAGAAAAAGAATTGTTGGTGTATTTGTATTTGTATCGTTATGGTTTGAATGTTGGGTTTGTGTTTGTGTTTGTGTTTGTGTTTGTGTTTGTGATATGTGATTCTTTGTTCTAGAAAACCAATAAATTCTCTATAAAAAAAAAAGAGAGAGAGAAGTTAGTGAATATATTTTTTATCAAACCAAGTAGACAATGGTGGCAGAATATTGAAAATCCCTTATTAAGAAATATCATTGAGATATGGGTGAAATATAAAGGAAAATTGATACCAGAAAATTCCCCACTAACCCCAGTGGTGATGGTAGAAGACTTCCCAGTAAATTTTAAAAGGGAAATTGTAAAAGAAGCGAAAAAGAAGAAAATACTCAAAATAAAGGATTGGGTGGAGAAAATGAGAAGCAAAGAACCAATAAGAGAAGCTCTAACAAAAATAACTTGGTTTAACTGTATACAGCTGGAGCAATGGACAGAGAAGTAGTTAAGGGAAAACAAGAACTGCAAAGAATATACAAAATTTGAAAAAATGATGATAAAAAGAGGAGATAAAGAAGAAAATGCAGCTATAAAGGGGGAAATTAGTAGAAATGGAGGATCAGGAGTGTAAGGCTTGGGTCTCAACCCCACACTAGATGATTCCAACAGTTAATTATTTAAGTTTTATTGGTTCAACAAAAGCCCGGTTGGAGCTCCATTAATTTCAGTCTTCCTCTGATGACACAGTTACAAACAGTCTCTCAAGCTGCTGAGGTTCTAGATGAACTAGAGGTTGATTTTAATGAAATACCTTATACAAAATCACCTCAGAAGTTCAAACCGTGGAAATCTGGTGAAGGAAAAAATAAACCAGAAAATTTTCCTGTCAGAGAAGTTGGTTTTGACAAGGCAGGGAACAAAAAAATCATTTGCTACCAGTGCAACAGAGAAGAACACTATCGTTCTCGTTGCCCTCTACTGGCCAAAGCGCAAATTACACCATCTGCAGCAAAGCCAGTAAAATTGTTAACGCAGGCAGAGCCTGGAAATGGCCCTCAGTCCGCATCAGAGGAGGCAAATAACTTGTCAGAGTCCGCCTCCAGAGTCATGCAGGTCTGGAGCGCCGAGCCAACCACGACTCCAGATTATTTGGAGCCTATACGATTAAATGGCAAAGATATGTTTGGGTTGAGAGATACTGGAGCGCAGGTTTCTCTTGTCAAATCCCAATTTGTTGAACCTCATCAGTACTTACCAGGACAAAATTTCAGTCTGAGAGGAATATGGGGTCCTGAGTTCGAAGTCCCCACAGCAGAGGTTTTAGTTCAGTACAAGAATTATCAGGGCAAGTGGAAAGTGGGTGTATGGGATCGTTTGGAAAATCCAATTTTGATTGGGAACGACCTTGCAAACCCCACACCACAAGTTAAGGTCATTACCAGAGCACAAGCTCAGGAAATGGCTAATCAACCACCTGCCTGTTCTGAGACACCTCTGATTGCTGAGGAGAGTGACATGCTATTTGAGATACCCATTGCTCAAGAACACAGTGCCAAGTTCTTAGAGGAGCAGAAAGGGGATGTTACCCTTAAAGAATTATGGGAGAAAGCCCAAACCTCAGACACAGAAGTATCCATTGAGAACCCCTGTGTTTTTAAAATTATTGAGGACAAGCTTTATAGGGTAGCCAAACGAAGGAAATCAGCTGCTAGGTGGGAGGAGCAAAAGCAATTAGTATTGCCCATGAAGTACAGGATGCAGGTACTTCAGATGGCGCATGATGCACCTACCGCGGCTCATTTGGGCATAAACAAGACCCGAGATCGAATCCAGGCAAGATTTTATTGGCCTCGGATGGGAAAGAACATCAAAGAATATTGCAGGTCCTGTTTGAACTGTCAACTAGCTGGGAAGAGAGGTGATAAAACAAAGGGATTGTTGCAACCCATACCTGTAATACAGGAACCTTTTTCGCGTTTGGCAGTGGACATCATTGGTCCTCTGTCCAAAGCTACAAAGAGGGGTCATAGGTTCATTTTATGTTTAGTGGATTTTGCCACGAGATTTCCGGAAGCGGTACCTCTAAGGGACATTGAGTCAAAGACTGTTGCCAAGGCACTTATATCCGTGTTCTCACGTCTAGGCTTTCCAAGGCAGATCTTGACAGATTTAGGATCATCCTTCACAGCCAAATTCATGGCTGATCTTCTGTCCCTTTGTGGAATAAAACACCTTAAAACTACTGCTTATCATCCTCAAGGCAACGGCTTATGTGAGTGATTTAACTCCACTTTAAGCTGGATGTTGAGGACATTTTCTTGCAATCACCCAGCGGATTGGGATGAGCGTTTGCAACACTTTTTATTTGGCTATCGAGAGGTCCCTCAGGAAAGCACCGGCTTCAGTCCTTTCGAGCTGTTGTTCGGCAGACATCCGCGAGGACCACTCGACCTAATGAAAGCAGCGTGGACCGGCGAGGAAGACATCCACAGCACCGACGTGGTTTCGTACGTCCAGGAGCTGCAAAGTGACCTGAAGGAGCTACAGGATCTGGCTGGAGACAACTTGCGGCAGGCCCAGCGGCGCCAGAAGCATTGGTATGATGCGCATGCCAGGGATCGCACATTTAAGCCAGGTGACAGCGTCTTAATTCTCTGGACAAGGCGGCACAAGAAACTGGAAGCGTTTTGGGACGGCCCATTCAAGGTCATCGAGAAACTGTCCGCTGTTAATTATTTGGTGGAGCTGAACCATGAGGAGAATCGCTGCAAGGTTTTACATGTAAATTTGTTGAAGCCCTATTTTGACAGGGAAAAGTTAATTTTAAAAGTAACTTGGGAAGTAAAGAGTGGGATTCAATTGTCTAGGTGGGGGAAGCTGCAGTATGGAACCACAGTAACTGAGGTTTCCTTTGATGATGCTTTAACCCCTGAACAGAGGGAACAATTGAAACTTGTGTTGGCCCAGTATGCCAATATCTTCTCAAACATTCCGGGGAAGACAAATTTGGCAGTTCATCGCATTGATACCGGAGAGGCCAGGCCCATCACCTCACCGCCGTATCGGGTGACTGGGGATCAGGCTGACCTGATATCAGAGGAGGTCAGGGAGATGCTCAGGTTGGGTTTGATTGCACCTTCACATAGCCCATGGTCGTCGCCTTTAATTTTGGTCAAAAAGGCTGACCATACTTTCAGGCCATGTCTGGACTTTCGTAAATTAAATTTGGTGACTGTGGCCGATGTTTATCCTATGCCAAGGGTGGATGAACTGGTGGAGACGATTGGCATGGCCAATTTTATTTCCACTTTAGACCTGACGAAAGGGTATTGGCAGGTCGAGATGCATGAACACGACAGGCCAAAAACCGCTTTCGCCACCAGGGAGGGCCTATTTGAATTCCAAGTTCTCCCGTTTGGCCTAAAAAACGCAGCTGCTACGTTCCAGAGGCTCATTGACAGGATGTTGGAGGGTATGAGGGGATATGCAGCAGCGTACATTGATGACATTGCTGTGTTTAGTACCACCTGGAAGGAACACTTAAAGCACCTCAGCTTAGTGTTTCATCGTATAAGCGAGGCTGGTCTTACTGTAAAGGCAGCTAAGTGCCAGCTGGGTAAGCGACAGGTGAGATACCTGGGACACATTCTTGGGGGTGGAGTGGTCCAGCCTGATACCCACAAGGTTGAAGCAATCCGGGAATGGCCCAGACCCACCTCCAAAAAGCAGATCCGTGCTTTTCTGGGCGCTATAGGCTACTATAGACGTTTCATTCCGCAGTTTAGCACGCATGCTGCAGTGCTGAGTGACTGCACAAAGAAAAGCCAACCAGACAAAGTAGTTTGGACTACAGAGTGTCAACAGGCTTTCGATGTGCTTAAGGCAGCATTGATGTCAGCGCCAATCCTGCAGGCACCTGACTTCTTTCGCCCATTTGCTCTAATGACCGATGCTTCGGGCGTGGGGATCGGGGCCGTGCTTGTGCAACAAGCAGGAGAAGGGGGGTTCCTTCACCCCATTCTGTACATCAGCAGAAAACTTTTGGAGCGCGAAGCACACCGTTCCGCTATTGAAAGGGAATGTTTGGCCATCGTTTGGGCCATTAATAAATTGAAGCCGTATCTGTGGGGGAGGCAATTCACGTTGTTCACGGATCACTCTCCATTGAAATGGCTTAACCAACTGAATCAAAATTTCTAACATTAACCTGCTAAAGCCAATACATCTATATAACTCTGCACAAATATTCAAACATTCAATTTAACACATTTCAATAAGTAGTCCTTAAATTTCTTCCAGTCTTGCGACACCTTCTCCTCCCTCTGGTCTCGGATTCTAGCGGTCAGTTCTGCGAGTTCCATATATTCCATTAACTTCATTTGCCATTCTTCCACTGTTGGTAACTCTTCACCCTTCCAGTTCCTTGCCAATAAGATTCTCGCTGCTGTGGTGGCATACATAAAAAATACTCTGTCCTGACTGGGTATCTCTTCGTTGGTCATGCTCAAGAGAAATGCCTCTGGTTTCTTACCAAAGGTAACTTTCATTACCTTCTTAAGCTCATTATAAATCTTATCCCAGAAAGCATTTACCCCTGGGCACGACCACCACATATGAAAAAAGGTACCTTTCGCAACTTTACATTTCCAACACACATCTGACATTTTAGAATTCATCTTTGCTATCTTAACTGGTGTCAGATACCATCTATATACCATTTTCATTATGTTTTCTCTTAAACTATTACAAGCAGTAAAATTGATACCTTTCTGCCACAATCTCTCCCAGTCATCCATCATAATATTGTGTCCCACATCTTTCGCCCAGTCAATCATTGTCGATTTAACCAGTTCATCTTTCGTATGCCACTCTAGCAACAAATTATACATCTTGGAAAGGTTTTTAGAGTTCGATTCAATCAGTTCTGTTTCCAGTTTAGATTTTTCCATTTGAAAACCAATCTTTTTATCTAATTTAAATAGTTCATTTACTTGATGGTATTGCAGCCAGTCGGTGACTCGACTCTTTAACTTGATCATAACTTTTTAACTTAATTAAGTCACCTTCCTGCTGCAATATATCCATATATCTTAACCAACTTGCGGACATATTCGGTCTCTTATAGGCCTTGGCCTCCACTGGTGAAATCCATCTAGGAGTCTTTCTCTCCAATAAGTCTTTATATCTTATCCAAACCTGATACAAAGCTTTTCTAACTATATGATTTTTAAAAGTTTTGTGGACTTTAACTTTGTCGTACCAAAGGTATGCATGCCAACCAAACATATTGTCATATCCCTCCAAGTCCAACACATCCACATTCTCTAATTTAAACCAGTCTTTCAACCAGCAAAAGGCCGCTGCTTCAAAATAAATCTTCAAGTCTGGCAGGGCAAAGCCTCCTCTTTCTTTAGAGTCTGTCAAAATCTTGAAATTTAATTCTAGGCTTTTTGCCCTGCCATATAAACTTCGATAGGTCCTTTTGCCATATCCTGAAACAATCCAATTTATCCAAAATTGGTATGGCTTGGAATAGAAACAGCATCCTTGGTAAAACATTCATTTTGATCGCTGCGATTCTTCCCATTAACGACAATTTCAGTCTCGTCCAGATCTCCAAATCTTTCTTTATCTCTATCCACAACTTTTCATAATTGTCTTTGTATAGGTTCAGATTTTTAGCTGTGAGATTGATACCTAGATATTTTACAGTTTTTACAAAATTGAGTCCAGTGCCATCTTGTAATCTTTGTATCTGTTCTGTCCTCATATTTTTACTTAAAACTTTGGTTTTCTGTTTATTTAATTTGAAGCCGGCAACTCGTCCAAATTGCTCAATTACTTCCAGGGCTTTGGGAACACTGTTTTCCGGTTCCTGTAGGGATAGCATCAAATCATCTGCAAAGGCGCGTAATTTATATTCTTTCTCTCCCACCCTAATTCCTTTTATCTGTTTATCCTTTCGTATCATATTTAGAAGAACCTCCAGGACCGTAATGAATAGTAAAGGGGAGATAGGGCACCCTTGTCTTGTTCCTTTTTGAACTTCGATTTCCTCCGATATCACACTGTTTATTATTATTTTAGCTCTTTGTTCTGTATAAATGGCATTGATGCCATTTAAGAATCTTTCTCCAACTCCCATCACTTCCAAGTTCTTTTTCATGAATGTCCAAGATATATTGTCAAAGGCTTTTTCCGCATCTATAAACAGAAGTGCTGCATCTGTGTTTATGTTCCTTTCCAGTTTTTCAAAAATGTCCACAATAATTCTTGTATTATTACTTATTTGTCTTCCTGGTAAGAAACCCTGCTTGGTCTTTGTGTATATAATCTTTCAACACTCTTTTTAATCTCGTAGCCATCACATTTGCAAAAATTTTGTAATCCACATTTAAAAGGGAAATTGGTCGATAGTTTTTCATTAAAGTTTTTTCTGTCCCTGGTTTTGGAATCAGTGTGATAAAGGCTTCTTTCCACGTCTCTGGTGCCCTATCTCCTTCAAGAATTTTGTTGCAAATTTCTTTCAAAGGCTGTAATAGCCAGTCTTTCAAAGTCTTATAGTATTTTGCTGTTAGTCCATCTGGTCCTGGGGCCTTCCCGAGTTGCATATTGTTTATTGCATCCACTATCTCTTGCGTCGATATCGGGTGGTTGAGATTTACTAGTTTCTCCTCTGGGACTTTATGCATTCCGTTTTTTTCCAGAAATCGGTCTATCTCTGATTCTTCTATCTTCTCCTCCTTATACAGTTGCTTATAGAATTTTTGAAAACACCATCTGATTTCTTCAGGATTCTCTACCGTTCTTCCATTCACTACTAAATTGCTGATGACATTAGCCTTTTGCCTTTTCTTTAACTGCCAAGCTAGTAGTTTTCCACATTTATTAGCAGATTCAAATGTTCTTTGCTTCATCATTTTCACTTTCCATTCGATGTCTTGGTTCACAAATTTTGCATATTGGGATTGCAAATATTTAATCTCTTTTTGAATTTTTAAACATTTGGGATGTCCTCTTAATTCTTTTTCCTTCACTTTGATTAGCTTCAGCAGCCTTTCCATTTCCGCATTTTGTAATTTTTTCTTTTTTGCTTTTTCGCTTATGAGAAATCCTCTCATTACAGCTTTACTTGCATCCCAAGCGATCCTCTTTTCAACTCCCGAATTCCAATTAATTTGAAAATACTCCTTCATCTTTTTCACGGCTCTTTCTACCAGCTTGGTATCTCTCATCAAAGGCGTCATCCATTCTCCACCTAAAAGAATCCTTAGGAAACCATTTTTAAAGTTACCTGTACAGGATTATGATCTGAATATGTCTTTGGGCCGATTTCTGCTTTTTGTATTTTTGGTGTCAACTCCTTCGAGATCCAAATGTAATCTATCCTCGACCATGACTTCTGCGATTCACTGAAAAAAGTTGCCTCTGTTTCGGTGGGATTTTTTAACCTCCAAGCATCCTCCAAATTCAAATTGTCCACCATTTCAAAAAAAGTCTTTGGTAGTTTCCCATCGTTTGTAAGTTTTGTTCTTTGGGATCTGTCCATTAATGTGGAAACTGCCCCATTGAAGTCTCCTAGGCAAACAATTTTATAGTCCAAATAGTCCAACAGCAGATCATGTATATTCTTGTAGAAGATTGACTTGCCATCGTTTGGTGCATAAAGTCCCAGAATCAAAATTTTTTCGCCTTGTACTTTAATTTCAATTGCAATGTATCTCCCTTCTTCATCTTTAAATAGCTGTCTTGGGCTATATTTTTCCTTTGCATATATTACTACTCCTCTCTTCTTGACTTTATCCGATGATATGAATTCTTGGCCTAGTTTTTTATTCTGCAATAGTCTTCTATGTCGTCGGGTGAATGTGGGTCTCCTGTAAACATATAATGTCCAAATTTTTCTTTTCCAAACTGTAAAACACTCTGCGTCTCTTCGGTCTCTGATTTAATCCCCGAACATTCCAAGTTGTTAGTTTGAGCGCCATTGTCCTTAAATTTAATCTCCTCCTCCAGATGCCTCTGCTTTCTTTCCTTCCTCTGGGTCCTTATCGCTTGGTCCTGGTACCCCCGGCGGTGGAAATGATTCTGGAAATCTGTAGAAGAGTGCTGGATCAAGTGGTGTACCTTTAAAATCCTCCAGATGCTTGTCCAGAAACTTTTGCTTTTCGGCCGGGGATTTTATCCTTATCTTTTTCCCTTCAAACGTGAACGCCAGGCCTTCTGGAAATTCCCAACTGAAGGAGATGTTCCTTCTTCTTAGCTCTGCAACCAAGTCGTTGCAGGATCATTGAGACAGGAGGAGAACAGGTAATCAGGGGTGCCGCAAGGGGGGGCAGGGGGCGGGCCGCCTCTAGTTCCAGGGGAGAGGGGGGTGACACTTTGGCTGGCCCCTCCCACCCGGCCCCGCTGGGCAGCCCGAACAGAGGCATGTCGCCTTTCCCCCCCTTCCAGCGGCTATTTTTCAGCGGGGGGGGGGTGGGCCAGCATGACACCCCCTCTTCGCTGGCCCACCCCCCGCCGAAAAAAAACTGCTGGGAGGGGGGGAAAGGAAGCAGAGCAGGCGCATCCAAGCGCCTGTTCTGCTTCTCTTTTTCCCCTTTCCGCCGCTTTTTTTCGGCGGGGGGGCGGGCCAGCGAGGGGGGTGTCACACTTGTCACCCCCTCCTCGCTGGCCACCCCCCCGCCCAAAAAAGCCACGGGAAGGGGGAATCCCACCTTTCTGCATCCACGCGCGTCGTGACGTCACGATGACGTCACAACGCACGCGTTGTGCCCCTACCCCAGGGGGGTGCCTCTGCTCTGCCTCCGCCCCCAGCAGCACAGAGGCTTGCTACGCCACTGCAGGTAATTAGGCAAAAAATAGTCCATCTCAGATTTAGGAAAGGTTTTTGTTGGGCAATGCAAATGAGGGTGGCAGAGAAAAAGTCAGCTTCGGGGGACTGGCTTCCCCCTCCCCTTGTGTTCGTGTGAGTGGGGGGGGAGGGCTAGTTTTGAAATGGCATGGTTTGGCTTTTCCTCACGTGTTTGAGTACTTTGTTTGAATTGCTTTTAAACTCCTTTTAAATTTCTTTTAAGCTTCAAGGTTTTTTGATTGTTGCTATTAACTGAAGGGCACAATCAGAGAAATTTTCATTTTAGGGGACCCTGGGGCAAGGCAGAGTAAGGTTTGGGAAATCTTCCTTTAAAGAGATTGCAGGATAGGTGAGAAGGAGCTTATGGGAATGGTAGTGCAGGAATAGATTTAATTAATTAGGAAGATAGATTTTCCATGGGTTGTTATTCTTATGCCATCTCAATTAAAGGGACCCTTGCCAGAACATACTGTAGGGCTGGTTCTCCCTCAATCTTCTGCTGGGAAAAAGGGGAATTTTTAGGAGAGTCATTTCTGCAGCTCATTATCATTCCCTATGTATCTGTGGTGCAGGAAACAGGCAGTTTTGGGTTTACAGACTCTTCATGTTCCTTGCATCCTAGCATTTTGGCTGTGATTGAGGTTATTAAGGAATCAGAACCAAAAATACACATATTTATTAAATGGCAGGTCTTTTTAAGGTGTGCTGGACTCTGGAGCGGAGCTTTCAGTAATCTCTGCCAAGCAGTGGCCCCCAGATTGGCCCATTAAAGAATCAACTTCAGTCTGGGGTATCTGAGGGACACAAAAAGTACATTGCAGTCCTTCCCATTCATGTTAACTTGTGGGGAAGAGACTTAATGAAGCAGTTCAATGAAGGAGTTTAGTAAAAAGTTAGTTATAGATGACTAGAGTTTAGTAAAAAGTTATTTATAGATAATTGTTGTTGTTCAGTCGTTCAGTCGTGTCCGACTCTTCATGACCCCATGGACCAGAGCACGCCAGGCACCCCTATCCTCCACTGCCTCCTGCAGTTTGGCCAAACTCATGCCAGTCGCTTCGAGAATGCTTTATAGATAATTAGAGAACAATCATAAGTCTTTCTAAGCTCACTGCCTACCTTTAGTGTGATGTTTCACAGACCCTATTTGAGAAAAACAATTACAGTATTTACTCAGGAGAAGTAATTAATTCTTAAAGCATTAGCAATTAACATGAAGGTGCTGGAGGTGAAATAGTTAAACCAGGTACCAGCCAGAACCCAGAGGGGGTGGAGTCAGGGTGACAGTTAGTGGGCAGTGGAGATAGAGAGTTAGTTAGTTGTGGGAGTGGGTTGGAATTGGGAGGTTGGTTGGAGTGGGAGTGAGTTAGGAAAGAGTGTGCGTAGGTGAAGTTAATGTAACAGGAAAACTGAGTCAAGACCAGTTAGGAGAATAGAAGCCAAGTAAATAGCTGAGAAGTGGTTAAGTGAGGGAGAGCTAGTAGAGGGAGTTATAGGTCTGGGAAGACACCCATGTTTGACATTGTTTGCAATCGTTTATGAAACCACATGCTTGTTATTCTGTAATAAATAAACATAGTTTGATTTTACAATTTAACCCTGACTGGACTCAATAGATTTACCAGGTAGGGCCTGGTTGGTGGCAGCGAGAGAGGAGAGCGTGGTGGCACAGGGATCAATCGACCGTGAAACGTCCGGGGACCCTGTGTGTGATCGCCACACCTTTCACTAATTTTTTGTAAATATCAGGCAAGTAAAGATTGTTACAATGTGATTTTTCCTAAACCTGATTTGATTACAAGCAAGCTTCCAGGTAACTTTGGAAGGGGTTAATTAGCTAACCTATATATATTCACCTGAATGTATTGTTAGTCCAGTGAATGTATTAAGTACAAAAGTGCCCCTGTTAAGCTTTCTGTATGAAACATCTCTGAAAAGCTGTGAACTCTGATCTACATTGCACTGTCTGGAGATAACAGTAGACCTTACGCAGAGAGTACTGTAGCTGTCCTTCATTGAGAGGAATTGTCTGGGTCACAGATAGGATGGCCTTGCTGGAAGTGCGCATGAACCAACACTGGGCTAAATGTTCTTTTGCCTTATATGTCCTTTTGCCTTATATGTATAACAGGAAATGTACAACAGGAAATGTTCCTTATATGGACAAGAGGAAGTTTTCTGGGGTGGGAAGAAAGCCAGAGAACTGTCTATAAGAACTGTCTGAAAATTGGCTAGTTTTGTACTTGCTTGGCTATCTAAACACCGAAGTACCTCTGCATGCAGAAATTAAATCTTTCTCTCTCTGAAGCCAGAAGCCTCAGGTCTTTTCTGCTTCCATGTTTTCTCACCGGGCGCAACAATGGGAACCCGTAGGGGCAAATAAGGCTCCATAACGTGGTGCATTGGCCGGGAACCCTTCGCTGTTCCCCGGGATTGAGAAAACAGGGAGTCCGAGGCGTCGCCGCACAGCGAAAAGGCTCTCCTGGTCTGGCGTTTGCTGGCCCCAAGCGCGCTTCCTGCCTGTTTGTGGGAAGGGACTGGCTTACCCCAGGGGGAGAGCCAAACTGCACCGTGGCGACGGGAGAAAGAGAAAGCGGCCGCAGGGGGGAAGGGAAGTAAGATCTGCAGAGGACAGGTAAGCTCCACAGGGGGAGCAGCTTCCCAGGGAAGGGGAAGCGCGGGATGCGATCGATCCTGCAGCGGCCGTGAGCCGTAGAGGGCCGCCGCTAAAATCCGGTAGTGTGCAAGTAGAGTTGCCACCGGAGCCTGGCCGTGAGCCGTAGAGGGCCGCCAGGAAGGAGCCAGCAGAGAGCAAAAGGTTGCCGTTGGCTGTGGGGAAAAGAAGGGGGGTGCCCTCTCTGAGGAGAGAGAAGGGAAAGTTAAGAATTTTTCTGTGATTTTACTCTGTGCATGGTGAATGGTGTGTGTGGACACTCCAGTGAATGGTGCTGAGTGAATGAGACGCGGGGGTTTAGAACCCCTAAGCGAAGCGATTTGTGGCCCTTTTGGTGCATTTTTTAGCGAGGCAACTCCGTCTAAGTCACCAACTGGGTGCGAAGAAAGGTGTGTGCACGTGTAAACGTTAGGTGGAAGGAGTGTCCCAGGTCGAACCTGAGCTAGCTGAGATGGGGAATTGGAATTTTTGTTGCTGTGTAAAAATTTATGACTTGTAATAATCTTATGAACCTGTTGAATATTTTTCCTTCAGTATGTGTGTGTTGTATGAGTTCTGTGTCTGCAGTGATTGTGCAGTGTGATTTTTGTGAGTTTGTCTGTGTCTGTAGTGCCTGTGTGTGTGTGTTGGTCCCTGTTTGAGGCTTGCATTCATTTTGGAAAGGTGGGGCAGAAAGCAGCCCTAATCTGTGGGTTCCCAAACTCTGTGTTCCTAAAATTGTTTCATTTTTTGCTGCATTGCTAACGAAGTCTGGGAAGTTCGTTTTTCCTTGTATATGTGGTTGCACAGCGGCAGTCCTCTTGTATTTGTTGTTTTGTTTTGTTGTCCCTTCAAGGAATCTGTTTGAACCCCAGGGTTTGGTGAGTGTGTTTTGGAAATTGTTTGTGTGCCAAGGCATGTGTCTTCAATAGAATGGGCTGTAAAAGCATTTCTCTGCAATGTTTAGGTGAATGTGAAAGTTTTCTTAGCATTGAAAGGAGGGCTGCTCTTGCAATCAGGAATGTTTGTTAGTTTGTTTTTAAAGCTGGTACAGTCTTTTTTGTTTCTTAATTGACCTTTGGTAAAGCAATGAGAGTGGGGAGATGGACAGAAACAGAGAGAAGCCTTAGTTTAAACAGCAAGGATTTTTTCTCTTTGCAGCAGTGAATCTTGCAAAGGAAGGGAATTTGCCACCCACAAGGGGGGGAAAGGTGGTTATGTCTTCAGAAGAGAGAAGATGATCTCCAACAGAAGTTGATTAGGGGAAAAGTTTTATTTTATATCCCAGGTTTTAAGTTTTTCAGGGAAGGTTTTGAAATAGAAGAAATGGCTTCTTAGCAGGATGTATTTGGGAATGTAGATGTAGGTTTGTGGGATGTAGAATGAAGGAGAAGAGAATGTTGAAATAGAATGGGAAGGGGCTCATGGTTAGCAACTGACAGTGTAGCCCTGACAGTGTAAGTTAAAGTTAGGATTTGAAGGAAGTTTGAACCTCAGGAGGAAAATGGGGCAGAAATTTTGGAATGATTGGAAGAAAAATTGATGATAAAGTGAAGGTATACATATCATAGAATCATAGAGTTGGAAGGGACCCCAAGGGTCATCTAGTCCAACCCCCTGCCCAGCAGGAAACAATATTGAAGGCAATACACCACCCTCCATGCCAAGGTTGCAGAGCACATCTAGGGGGGTGAATCCATTGTCCAAACCATGGAGAGGACCGCCAGGTTGTTGCCATGGAAGCATGAGACAATGAGAGAGGCCTGAAGATGGCTCTGCTTCAGAGGTGGTATATATATAGTAAGCCCTTCAAAGATTGTTTTAAAAAGACAGGAGTTTTTCCTATTGCCTGTCCATAATTTGTTGTTACCTAAAAGAAACCTGAAAATTGTCATTATTTGAATGAGCACATCAAGGGTTCAACTCCATTGTCCTAAATGAAACACCGTTGTGAGGAGTTAGCAATTTTGCTAAGCTGGCCGCCATGTGTGAGATGATGAGAGTGACCTACCGATGGCTCTGAAGCGAGATAAATAGGCCAAGTTCTATTCTGTCTGACAACCCAACTCTGTCAGAATTTGTTCCCTATTGCCCTGTTCCCACCTTAAGTCCTCCTGAGGGTCAAAAATAGGTTGGTGGTGGTGAGTTAATTCTTGGACACAAGGTCCTGATAGGCTTGGTGAGGTGGTAAGTAGAAAATTAGGTACTGAGGATCAATGGCTGGTGCTTGGATGCAGGAAAAAGAAGAGGAGGGGAAGTTAGTCTCTGATATGGCTGTTGGAACTGGTAATATAATTGGGATGGAGAAATGGAACATTAGAAAAGAGAAGAAGACAGTAAGGAGAAAATAGCTATACCCAAACACCCTAGATCACTTGTACAATGTTATATTGGAGTGGATTAGTTGCTATGTAAAAGTTTTTTTTTAAAAGGAGAATGTTCTGAAGGATGTCAAGATAGTGAGAATTGCAATGGCTCTAGTAGTGTGTCTGGAAGGTGATGTTGAAGAAGTGGATCTTATTTGGGAAAAATTGTATCTTTCTGTTCCCTGACATTAGCAGAGTTTTATGTTAAATTGGTCTGAAATTGTGGTGATAGTATGATTGTATTGTGTATTTGTTTATATTTGTGTGTATTCCAAGTTTAGAGTGTTTGCATGGATTGGAAAAATGAACTAAATTATTACTTCTGGGCCATAGAGTAGACCAAGAAGCTATGAAATAATCATTGCGGAAGAATATTGTATTTCGAGGAGATAGTGATCTGGCATGGTCAGTAATATCTTGTGAGTGTATGGGAGGCTGTCCTTATTTGATTGGGTTATTCTAGCTTACCTCCAACAGGTAGGAGGACTGAGGTGTGATCAATATCGATACCTGTGAGGTTAATCTGTGAGGCAAAAGAAAGGCTGGAGGGGCCCAAGACACCACCCTCCAAGGGCAGATATAATCTCTGTAACTATCTCCTATTCTTTTAGCAGGTGCCCTAATGCCATGTAGCTTTGCTAAGCCAGTTTTATCCCTATGCAGCGACTCTGAAACCTAAGTGGCAAAGATCCTAAACAGTCTTTTTGGCAACACTGCCAGTGGTGAAAGTGGCTGGTGTCCGCCTCCTCATGTAGAGACAGGACCTGCCGCAGTGTGCTGAAACATCCCTTGAAGCTGAAGATCCAGGGAAGCAACAAAGGCCAAGAAGCAACAAACCTGCTGCCAATGCACAGGGGAGGGGCCATTGGCCCTGTGCACGCCTATGGAAGAAAAGGAAGGAAAAGAACTCTGAATGGGAGGACTGAGTGATCATATTGCCTTAATTTGTGTTGACCAGTTACCAGATAATGTGACCAGTTGAACAGTTTCTGTAATTAGTGTTAGGAATATTCGATGTAAAAGATCTTTAGTTGTATCTGTTTTATCTGTTGATATTGTGTCCCCCATTGTTATTTTGCTTCTAAGCCTCTGTATTCTCTGCTTAAAGCAATGCATGCATATGGTGATTTATAAAGTTGTGTCATGGATTCTTTAGCTCATTGCCCTTGCTAGAGAATATCAGTCATTTCCCAGGGACGCGCTGGAGAAAGAATTCCAGCGGTCCAAGAGAACAGGAGGGAATGGAAGGGGTTAATTAGCTAACCTATATATATTCACCTGAATGTATTGTTAGTCCAGTGAATGTATTAAGTACAAAAGTGCCCCTGTTAAGCTTTCTGTATGAAACATCTCTGAAAAGCTGTGAACTCTGATCTACATTGCACTGTCTGGAGATAACAGTAGACCTTACGCAGAGAGTACTGTAGCTGTCCTTCATTGAGAGGAATTGTCTGGGTCAAGAGATAGGATGGCCTTGCTGGAAGTGCGCATGAACCAACACTGGGCTAAATGTTCTTTTGCCTTATATGTCCTTTTGCCTTATATGTATAACAGGAAATGTACAACAGGAAATGTTCCTTATATGGACAAGAGGAAGTTTTCTGGGGTGGGAAGAAAGCCAGAGAACTGTCTATAAGAACTGTCTGAAAATTGGCTAGTTTTGTACTTGCTTGGCTATCTAAACACCGAAGTACCTCTGCATGCAGAAATTAAATCTTTCTCTCTCTGAAGCCAGAAGCCTCAGGTCTTTTCTGCTTCCATGTTTTCTCACCGGGCGCAACAATGGGAACCCGTAGGGGCAAATACTTTGGCCACCTCATGAGAAGAGAAGAATCCCTAGAAAAGACCCTGATGTTGGGAAAGATGGAGGGCACAAGGAGAAGGGGACGACAGAGGATGAGATGGTTGGACAGTGTTCTTGAAGCTACTAACATGAGTTTGGCCAAACTGCGAGAGGCAGTGAAGGATAGGCGTGCCTGGCGTGCTCTGGTCCATGGGGTCACGAAGGGTCGGACACGACTGAACGACTGAACAACAACAACAAGGGGCAAATAAGGCTCCAACTTGAGTATTGTTTTTCACCATTCCATTGTGTAAAAAACGTTTTACCACGAGGCATGATATGGCACAGGCTTTGAAGCTATTTAGGAAACGCCATCTAGAGGTTTATCTGGCGCATTACAAGAGTTTTGCACCTGGATGGCTGGAATAAATTTTGAACAATTTGGCTTAATTTTAGTTTGCAAATTACTCCTGAAAAAAGTTCAGCTGCAGAAGTCATTCTTATATTTGAACTATAAACATATTCTCATTCACAGATATTACAAATTAAGGTGGCAGATTCTCTTTTCTTATTTTCAGTTATTCTATTCTTTTGTTTGAAGCTTTGAGATTTAAAAGGAATCCAGCAGAACTGGTTAACATCAGTAACACAGACAATATTTTAAAGGGTTAATGCCAGGAAGGAATCTCTTTGTCTTTAATCTTCATCTCCATAGCTGGCCAACAACAGGAAATTCAGAAGCACAGGCAGCTAAAGAGAAAGCTTTTTTTGCTAATTTAGAATAGATTTCTCTAGCACATATGCTAAGTTTTATTGTTAATATTGTAGTATATTTAAAATTAGAGAGAGAAGTAGCAAGCAAGCAAGTTCCAAATTTATTTAAACATTAATTCAAATTTATTAGCTCCAATTGGAAATCATTTTGGCCAATCCCAAACCACAGGGGAAATGGGTGGGGCTACGTTTTTGTGCTTACTTTTTCAGATTCAGTTTGGTTCCAACTCACTGTGTGAACAGCTCACTGCGTGAAACCTTGGAAAGATGGATTGGCATCAGGATCCAATGTTCCACCTGACGCCCGACCTAGCACCACTGCAGATCCAGGACTCGCACTCAGACCCGATGCTCAACCTGGCCGCACTACAAATCCATGAACCTCAGAGGGACCAGAATCGCGTGCCGCTACAGCGTTCCAGATTCAAGACCCAAGGAGAGCCACTACAGCATCATCGTATCACTTGGGGACAAATCAAGGCTCTCTCATCACAAGCTGTTGAATTACTGAAAAGGCAGAACGTTGCACCAACACCAGAGAATTTGTTGATGGCAGCTTTTACTTGTCTTACCACTAACTCGTTGCAGACACATGAACATAACTATGTACAGCATTAATGTGTCAACACGTTTATAGAAGACACCACCCCTCCGGTTTATTTTGTTGAACATTTGACACAGACATTAAGCTATTGAGCCCTCGCTTTCTGAGAGACTAAAAAATATTCTTATTGCTATTGTTGAAATTGTTTCAATGTTTGATGCAAAGTTTACATAGGGTTTTATATAAAGTTTATGTTTGTATAATGTTTCATATGAAAAGGTTTACAAGTTAATGCAATTGTTGCACAAGTTTTGCCTCATGACATACACATTATGCCCATAAAAGCGGCACTCCTTACCCTCTCACAGAAATTGCTCTCCACACCTTTGCCTCTCACAGAAATTACTCTCCACACTTGACAGAGATATGCTGACACCCTTGCTCATCTAACTGATTTGGTCTTTTGCATTTTATAAATTAAAAAGGGGGAGATGTGGGAATTATAGTTTAGCCAGGCGCTGGCATGCCACACCCTTTTATCAAGCTAGAATAATTAATATATACAGTGTTGGCATACCACACTAATTAACCAAGATACCACACTTATTTAACCAAGCTACAGAGCCCTCAATTGGCACGCCATATGGCTCTGTGGGCACCAAGTTGGGAAACACATGTTTAGGCAGAGCAGGAGAACAAAGGAATAGCTGGAAAAGTACTGGGGGATCATGAGGTGTTCAGCGGGAGGGGGTGAGTAAGTGAGAGGAGAGCACGTACACAATGAAGATGTCATATGGGTGTAGCCAAAGGAGCAACTTCCATATTTGGTATTAGAAGGCACACCATTCCTTATTTGGTCTTTGGAGTTCTCTCTGTATGTTAATGTTTAACCTAGCTGTGAGTTTTCAATAAAAGGAGCCCCCGAGAATGCCTCGTGGTGGCCTTCCCTTCACATCATCCTGTTCATCGTGTCAGTTAATTTCCCACAATCAACAATATCTAATATTAGTTTTAATATCTAATATTTCACCGTAACAATCGCTCCTTTAAGAAAGACAAGTGGAGTATGAAGGGAAATGACATTGAACAAACTAAGATCTTCCAATATTTGGGCATAACTTTTTCTCATAATGCCAAATTGACAACACACTTGACTACACCAGCTATCTCAGCAGAGAGAAGCGCAAATGCCATCCTTAGGCTTTTCAGAAGGAAAGGCGCCGTCTTCCTCCCAATGGCCCTAAAAGTCTTCCAGGCAAAATCCCAAGCCCAACTCTTGTATGGCTCTCAAATTAACCTTTCTGCTAATTTCAAGATCCTCGAAATCATAGAATCAAAATTCTTAAGATCTTTATTTGGTACCCCAAAGAGTACACCTAATTCAGTGTTAAGGCAAGAGGCAGGACTTCCCAGAGTGGAATTAAGGGTATGGGAAGAAGCAATATCCCTCTGGTTGAAAATCCATTACAACCCAAAGGGATTGTTACCTCACTTCTTGGCCTCAGTCTCCTACCCCCCCCCAGCTTATGCAAATAACTAATAAGATCAAACAAATTGGCCTAAACCCAGAATATCTTCTTAACGGAACTTTAAATAAGGCAAAAATTACTATTACTCAGAGACTTCAAGATGTCGAATTACAACAAGAAGTTGCCTTACTCCCGGAGAAGTATAGATGTTTAAAATCTTGGCCTAACTTTGCAGCGGCCCCTTATTTAACTAATATCACTAATGAAGCCTATAGATGGGCCTTCTCTAGAGCCCGTTTCGAGACAATGCCTTCAGCAGTGCTGTATGGCAAATTTATGAAGGTTCCAATGCATGCGCGTCTCTGCCCCTGCATGTCTAACAAGGTAGAATCCGTTACTCACATCCTTTTATTTTGCGAATTCTATAGTGAAGAACGTGCTCAATTTATTTTACCCCTTTTAACAAAGTTTATGCCCTTACACTTCCGAAGAAGGCGCCATTACCGGCGGTCGAGGGTTGTCTCGGCTGCGAGACGACCCTGGCTTCCCCGGGGGCTAGGAGCTCCGCTACCGCACAGCGGGCTCCGTTAAGCCGCGGGTTGAGCGTCCCGCGGTGTGGGCTCTCCAGCTGGCCCCATCGTGCTGACCCTTTCTGCGGTTCCCCTTGTAAAAGGGGCGCAGGAGTGAAAGGACAACAGCGCGGGACTGTGGAGTTTGCCCCAGCCGGGGAAGCCAAGTGGCGGCTGCCGCCAGCGATGAGCGTCTCGTTCTTACCCAATTGAAGCAAAAAAAAAGAAGAACCCCGTAAGCTGTAAGTACGGAGTTTAATTGGCCTCAAAATTGTTTTAATTGGCTTTTGGGGAGGAATGTCAAAAGAAAGTCCGTTCCTTTCCCCTGCTGAATTAGAAGAAAGTAACAGTGTATCTGGCTGTTGCTGCATTTGGCTGACACAATGTTTTTATTGGAGTTTTTCTGACAAGTATGATCTGTCAAAACCCCTGTTAGGGGAGGACTGAGACTTTTAAAGTATTTCTTTTCAAAGTTGGTGGAATATAATTCTTGCACCCTGATTAGGGGAAAATGGCGGCTGAAATTTGAGACTTAAAGATGGAAAAGTACTGAACTTTGTTATTTCCTGCCTGCTTCTGCCATTTTTGGTTTCGCTTTTAAAATGACTTTAGATCCGGGAATGACCCAAGGACAAAGGATAATTCTTTTGAAACTAGAACTCTTGAATCAGAAATTAGAACTGTTGAATCAGAATGTCGACAAAAAGTTTTTTGGAATTGGTAAGGTTTCTGAGAACTTTGCCAAGGAACTTGAGGAGAACTTTGCTAAGGAACTTGAGGAAATATCTGAGGAACAAGATGCAGTGATCACGCAACTCCAAGAAGAAGAAAAACCCTGTCGGTGTGAGAGGCTCAGGGTTGAATTTGGACACATTATATCGGCTTTCTGGGGTGGGAGCCCAGAAATGCAGGGAAAACAATCTTGGGATTTACAATTAAAAGTTGAATTGAAGACTGAAATGGAGATGTCGGATGGCGACGTATTATATTTCCTGAAGAGCTTTGCTAGGATGTTTTTGGACAAGGAAAAAGAGGACATTCTGGACCTTGGAAAGGGTTGGAGGGAAGTTTGGTGGGTGATTTCGAGGTGGGGAGAAAAAATGGCAAGAAGGGGGGTAGGGTAAAAATTTTAGATGTGTAATTAGGAAGGATTATCATGGTACCCCGAAGTCAGAGTGTTAAAAATTTGATTTGAAATAGAGAAGAGATACTTGGACTGTTTTTAAAGAAGGATAGTTTAATATTATTATAAGGTTTGAATTAGAAATACCAGCAGCAGTTTAAGTGGAATAAGTGATAGATAAGGCAAAAAGAAGTTAAGATTTGTATTAAGAAGTTGTATTTTGATATCTTGATGTTAAATGATTAAATTTTAGAGATGAAGATTATGAATTTAGGTGAATGAATTGTTGAAATAGATAGAAAGTTACTAAAGTAAATTAGAATTGGAAGCAGAGGAGAGAACGGGGGAAGTCCCCTTAATTAGATTTGAAATAAGATTTAACTAAATGTATGGAGTGTTGGTGTTCTGGTGTAGGTATGTATTTTCTTTTATTTCTGTTTTTTGTTGTTGTTGTTGTTGTTGTTGTTTTTGTCTATTGTATTTGTATCTGTTTTGATATGGAAAACCAATAAATTCTTATTTAAAAAAAACAAAGTTTATGCCCTTACAACACTATTTGGACTTGGATCCTCCACCTCGACCTGACAGTACTGAACATGTGCCGAATGCCAGAGACCCTTTGATATAAAAGCATGTGAACCTGGAATTTTTGGGGCTCGGCTGCTCCACCTTGGCACTTGTGAGCCTCGGCGGTGGGAGGAGACGAGCTGCCGCTTCAGGTTCCTGCCACCGCTGCCGCTCTCCTTGCAGCAGCAGATTCCGGCTTCTTCTTACAGTGGTACCGCGCAAGACAAATGGTTCGTTTTGTGAGTCACGGCCATAGAAAATTTCGTTTTGCGAGTCACCTAAAAAATTGTATATGTATGTGATTATTGCTTTGACTTAATTGAGGAACACATGCTGGACTTGGATCCTCCACCTCGACCTGACAGTACTGAACATGTGCCGAATGCCAGAGACCCTTTGATATGTGAACCTGGAATTTCGGGGGCTACTAAGCAAGCAATTCATGCTGCATAATTAAATGCAGCATGGTGCCAATGGAAGAGCTTTTACTGGTGCAGCACTAGCATTCAATATTGTAAACAGACATGTTATTAAGGTTTGTGTATTACATCATGTTCCTATCTCATACACATCTTATAGTGGGAGAAGCCACCAGAGAATGGAGGAAGTACACATGTCACAATACCTACCTTTAGCCCTTAGTCAATAACTGGTTTTCTGTGACCCAATATATTGTTATTTTGTTTGGCTTCTATTGTAGTTATGACTTCATAACCTTTAATTACAAATGGGCACAGGATCCATAGGCTGTCTTTTCACAATACCTGGTTTCTTCATACAAATGGCACACTCATTGCAGTCTTTTTAAAGCACCACAGAAAGGGACGTGTCTCCATAGGGGTGGAAATTAGCCTACGAAAAAGTGCACCAGACAGGACTTCTGCTGCATCCACAGAAAGGTGACTGAAACAAAGGCAATCTAGACTTACCAGAAATGTAAGTAAAGAAAAATTGTTCATAGAATCATAAAGTGTAGAGCTGGAAGGGATTCCAAGGGTGATCTAGTGAACCCTCATCAATGCAGGAATCTCATCAAAGTCTCTCAGCAATTTGAAACCATACTAGACCTGCTTCATTTGCAAATGTCCTAGTACAGCAGTTTTGTTATTTGTCGCTTCCTGTGTAGGAGTCAGCAGAGAGAGAGAAATGCTGTCTGTGTCTCTCTCTGTGTTTGTGTGCGTGTAAAAACTACAGCTAGGATGCTCATTTCTTTCAGTCAGGGTTGATTTGAAGCTGGGATAGATATGGATGGTAGCTAATGTCAAGTGTACACTATTGTCCAAACCAACAGTGGGAAAGAATTGCATGCAGACTCAAATATATGTGAGATAAAAACATTTTGTTTTAGTTGAAACAGTTCCCCTCTGGAATTGATCCTTCCTCAAATACCAGTGATGAGGGGGTTCCCCATTCCTAGCAAGGGTGGGTGGAAAAGATATTTTTAATAATCAATTCTCAATCATGTTAAACAATCATATATCCTTTCTTCTGTTGGGTACAGTTTAGTGTGTGTGTGTGTGTGTGTGTGTGTGTGTGTGTGTGTGTTTGTGTGTAATTTTACTTGTCAGTTAGCCAGTGCAGATTTCCCTGGCTCACTCTTATCTTCCAGTCCAGGCTGTTGTCCAAGCCTACCATTTGAAGTTTTATGATGCACTAAATTCCCAAGTTATTGAGTTGTTAAGCATACTGTTTGGAAATATATGTAGCAATTAAAATGAAATATATTCCACAGATATATAT
The DNA here is from genome assembly GCA_900245905.1 of Lacerta viridis. Taxonomy (NCBI): domain Eukaryota; kingdom Metazoa; phylum Chordata; class Lepidosauria; order Squamata; family Lacertidae; genus Lacerta; species Lacerta viridis. The sequence continues at coordinate 3,238,810 of OFHU01000837.1, read as the reverse complement.
CATTTGGTGATTGATCAGCTTTTCTGGGGACCATGCAAGTCTCCCCTATGGGGAGGGGAGTTGCTAGACACCTGTTTCACCTTCACTAACACCCATAAAGAAGAAAAACCTGCAAACAGATGTGCTGTATGTTGTGGGATATTTCCCAAATTATTGTCTCAGATCACTGTAGAATCAGCCAAAAGATGTTTCCCACTCCCACGAAAAAGGGAGGAACTGGAGCACTTATGGCTTTTTCATATATTAATTTATTCCTATCACACAGCTATTATAGGCACAACCCCCCCATCAATCTTGTCTATTTTCTCATACTATTTAGTTGAAAGATGTAGTGAAGATAGAGTAGAATCAAACATATACAATTCAACGATGTAAAGCTAATGGATTTTAAGATGACTTAGTAATTTGTAGTCAAAAATGCAATGGCTGTGTATTGTGGCCTGATCTTCAATAACCCAACTGGAAAGAAGTTCTAGAGGTAGTGATAATATGGTTTGGCTATTGGCACCTGTCCTTATCTGGCAGCAGAGCTGCTATTCCACCTCACATCCCCAGAAAGAGGCACTTCGCAGTGTATCCCCAAATGCTGCTATCCTTCAGCTCACTTTTCTCCCCACCCTCCCTCTTGTTCAGTGTTGTGTTTGCACCACACAATTTAAATCGAGCAATTAGGCACAGTATAGGGAACAACTGTGTAGCAAATAAAATTTCTACTTTGGGGGCAGAAAGACACAGAAAAAACACACTCTACAGTTGCTACAAGAAGTCGCCACTCTCTGAGACTAGAGAGTGTTTTGACTTACAAAGTCCTTGCTGAGGCAAAGTCGACACAGTAAGAACAAAGTCCAGTTGTTCACGAAGACCTGCATCTGCCAGAGTTCTCTCAGTCAAAAGTCTTGCAATGTGTCCAAATTCCTTCAGACAAGAACTTCACAAAGTCCTCCACCTTCCACTTCAGCACTGGAATGAAACAAGCTTGCTTCACATCAAATAAATGATGGAGTCATACATTTGTAATGTTGTACATCCCCATGGTGGATGTTGGAAAAATTATACGTCTACTTGGCAAGTTACAGTGGGGAAAACCAGGAAAACATTAAATCACATGAGGTTTCATGTAATCATTAATGCTTCTGGAATGACAGTTCAGACTAATGTACTGCATTTTCTGTTTTACAGGTAAACAGTTGAAAACAATACCATCACAACTGAGGAAATTTTCACTTCATATAATTCTTTCATTGGCATACACGTGGTGCTTCAGATCAGGAAACCATGAGCTGGTTTTCTCAAATTCTGGAAAACTGGATCAGTTTCCCTTATTTGGGAGAATATCTGACCTCAGTGGTTCACCCTTGGTGGTTACCTAAGCTTCTGATTTTACTTTATTTACCACTGATAGGTCTGGTTTTGTTTCTCTGGGCTATCTCATTTCTGTTACAAATTTACAAGAAGACGAATAACCAGCAAGAAAGTGATGTTAACAAACTTTGGGAGAAACCAAGGAAATTTATGGCTCAAGTTTATGATATATTTGGAAAGATATGGTATGGTGAGTAAAGGTTTCTTTCATTCCAATAATTCAGTCTTATCAGCTCCTATACTTTCATAGGACTGAGCATGAGAATTTCAGGCTTGAGGCACTGGAACAATAGTTTATGAGGTATGAAATTAAGATATATTACAGAAGAAAGGCTCAGCTGCTGGCTGCCTAAAAACCATACATTTAATCACATTTAAAGCATGCCTCCTCTCCAAAAGAAACCTGGAGAATGTTGCTTACACCTCACAGAGCTATAATTAGCAAAGCTCTTTAAACATAGTTTCATGGATAGCGGCAAGAGAAGGGGGTTGGGTTTAGTGTATAGTGAGTATGCAGCAAAAGCAATGAGTATGTCATCGTGCAGTGAGATCTTGAGGGTGCAATTTTCCTGTGCATGGTGAAGCACTAAGTAACTCTGAAACATACACTCTGGACACAAACCATGGAATTTTCCAGCACAGGATGTGGTGATGGCTGCTAATTTGGATGGACAGTGCGGGAAACAGAATGATGGAATACAGGGAGATTTGGCTTGATCAGCAGGATCCATCTTATGTTCTCATTGCTTCCCAGAGTGTGATGTTGCTTTAGATGTTGAAGCATAAATCAGAAATACATTACTAAAACCAAGTTTGGGTCATAAAGGTGAAACCCTGTGACTACTTATGACAGGGGCAATGGTGCATCTGTCTGGGAAACTGTTTTATCACTTTGTATAAAGTGATTCAAAGAATGGTCTGAAGAAATGAGTATTATAACTCATATAAATGCTTAAAGGAGATTGAAACCGCATCACAGTTTTAGCTTACCCAAAGACTAGCTTCCACCTGCACTCAAAAATAAGCAAGGAAGGAATATACCCACGGAGGAGAAATACTATTTAATCTGGGATCACAACAGAGAAAGCCTTGATCTGTGTGGATGACAACCTTGCATCCAGAATGCTGCAACATATAGGAGAGCTTTTTACCTGCTCATAAATTTCAGTTTTCTGAACCGCACTGTTTTCTTCCAATAAAAGACTGGAATATTTTATTTATTTTTCAACAAAGTAATATTTATTTGTTGCATTTTGTATTATTTCCAGGTTTTGAAGTTATTGGCATGGAACATCTCCCTAAAGGACCTGGGGTTATTATTTATTATCACGCAGTCTCTTCTACTGACTATACCCTACTTGTGGCTAAACTTCTTAAAGAACAACAGAGACAGTGCTTTTCAATAATTGATCATGTCATATATCAGATACCAGGTAAATTATTAAATTTAAATCCTGCTCTTTTTTTTTACAAAAAATATGTAAAATATTACATAAAACAATGCTATAATATATAAAACCATGTATCATGTAACAGGTGAAAAACAACAGACAAATAAAATATCAGCAAAAGGTGAAAAAGTAAGATGATCGAGAGGAAGGTTCTTTCTCACCAAGTCTTTAAAAAATGAATGCAGGATGAACCATTATGTCCAAATAATAATGATGATGATGATGATGATGATAATAATAATAATAATAATATTTTATTTGTATTCCACCTTTCTATCTTATGATACTCAAGGCGGTTTACAGGCAGAAGAAACAAAAAATGTACATCTTATAACAATCTAATGAAATACAAAAATGTGAGAATAAAACAAAATTCCTTAATTAAGGAATTAATCATTCCTTAATTATTAAATTCGTATAGCTTGCTTCATCCAAAGATCCCAGGGTGGTCCACAACAGAAAACACACCTTAAGCAAGATTGAGGACTCAGTATTGTAGAGAAAATGTTATATTTATTAAATATAACTGCCTAAAGGATCTCTAAATCAAATTAAACTAGCCAAATAAAAATATAGTTGGACAGGAAGTTCCCTAAGAGAGGAGGAATCAGGTCATCCCATTTTCCTGGCCATGTTTGCAAGCTGCACTGCCTCAGAGTAAAGGACTAGAAGGAATATGTCTTCTTTGTTCCTTGAATCGTGGGCACTTGACAAGCACACAGTGGTACAACCACCTCAGTGTACACTCTAATGTGCTTGTCATGCCCATATGGTGCCCTCAATGACCCAACACAAGACACTGCAAGGGGGTCAAAGAATGCCCTTAACTGAATACTACTATAGTTTTCTACCCCACCATCTCTTGAATCATGTTTCCTGCCTGGACTAACATCCACTGGAGGAGATCAGTACCAGCTAGTTCACCTCCTCCCCAGAACAAACACAAGCTCAAAAAGAGCTCTTTGCAGATCAGGCAAGAAATGATTGCAGGCCTCATTTGATAGTGATAAAAATGAGGAAGATCATGATGGATGTGACTATGGGGAATGCAAGCCAAAATAAAACTCTTAACCAAGTGTTAATATTTTGTTGTACCCTACCTATGCTGTTGGGGCAATCCTCTCAAAGCATGCCTCACTTCATTTCCCAGTGACAAGTTTCCCTGACAGATTCCCATCTGAGTTACAACAATGGATGAGTCCAGAATGCGATGGAGTGTTCACACAAAAAAGGAAGTTGGAAACTGCAGACTTGCTTTTGGCCATTTACAGCCTCAACCTCTTCTTCCAATAATGTTTGAGGCATCTTATTTGAATCAGGCTATGTTTCCAGTAAAGCATGTCAACCTGGATCTTTTGGCCCATGATCACAGATTGCAAGAATACCTTATCTGACCTCAAAACAGCTATGAGAGTACTTTTTTTTTACTCTAGTAATCACAAGGCAATTCCTGTGCTACCACGTAGAAATTTCATGTTTAGTTGTACAACTATCTACATTCTCCTTCAGGATCTAAAAAATGGGGCCATCTGGATAATGTACATCTGATTTCTGTGCTGTAACTGCATATAATTGCTGCTGACTTTAATGCCAGAAAAGGACAAGCTGTAGGAAATTGGGTCTCCAACTTGATGATTTCTTCAGCTACCAAGATACCAGAAAACATGGCTCCACCCAAACACATGGCCAATCAAGCACTTCCACACACAATCAAGCCCCCATGAGACACTGCAATCAAATACATGTGGCCCCATGGCTGTAGTGTTCATGGCCCTGCACTGCCACTGTCCCCACATCATCTTCCTCTGCATGCACACAGCAGCCACAGCAAGGAACTATGACCCAACAAAGGGTCATTTAAGGAAGGAAGGAAGGAAGGATGGAAGGAAGGAAGGAAGGAAGGATGTACAGAGCCCAAAAATGCCCAGTAGCACAGAGTGCTCTGTTTGGGAGGCTTTCCATTGGGTGAGTTAATGCAGCATATAATCTCCACCCACTTATCTGTGCATGAAAAGATGGACTTCTGTGGGTGTAGGCAGGTCTCAACCAGCATGGGCTCATCTGTGCCATGTGTCTGTCTGTCTGTCTGTCTGTGCATGCAGCGAGACACTGTGGTCTGTATCTTTATCATAATGCAAACTTAAATGTCATTCTGTTGTACTACAGACTTGACTTGTAGAACACATGTCTAAATTGGTGGAACCTCAGCACTTCCACGAAATCCTACTTTAAATGGAATGGCAAAGAACTATGCTTGTGATCCATAATAGTGCAATATGTTTGGAATAATGACACCAGTATAGCATCCACAATATTTCCCAAATAAGAGTTATAAATAATGCATTTTTTTTTCTATTTGGGGCTTATTTTTTCAGGGTTGAGAACGTTTTGTGATGTGTCCGGGTTGAAAGATTTCAGTAACGATGAATGTGTGGAAATTTTGAAGCAAGGCCATTTTCTGGGCCTTGCACCTGGTGGAGGTAGAGAAGCAAACTTTAGTAATGACTACAACATAATGTGGGGTAAACGCACAGGTTTCGCTCGGATAGCTTTGGAGGCAAAAGTGGTGAGTGATCTTTGGGCAATTTGCATTGCCCTCACAATTATCCTGGATATGATGTCTGTGTTGACACCCCTGATTTAGCATGCTAAATAGTTGATGATGGCAAATATCCTGCATGGGGGGTCAAATGATATCTGGAGTTCCAAGTATTTCCCTCCTGTTTTTTTTTTTTTTTAAAGCTATTGATCTCCATTACATTTAAAAAGAAAAATAGCTTTTCCCCTCTTCAATTATTAACAATCTGGGGGATAGCATGTGCAATTTGAAGTCAGTTACGTCTGGCTGGTCATTGTAATGCCACATGTGGAGCATCATTCCGAGTCCATAACCAAAATAAAGGTGGGATGGTTGGGGTGAAGTAATTCTCCAGTTATCAGCTTCCTTTTGATTTTATTCTTTTAGCCCATCATCCCTATATTTACAGAAAGTATTTGTGAAGCATACAGGAACATTGCATTGTCCTCATGGTTTTCCTAGATACCAAGATACCAAGTCCTTCTATACCAAGTGATCCAACATATTTACCTAATGCCAGTCAATTTTCTCAGTATTTTGTACACTTGTTGAATTATCAAAATTAAGTTTAAATCTAAAATTTCATTTTTTCATCTCATCCCATTGGTGTGTTATGAGGCTTTGAATTTTTTTTATGACCATTTTGGTGTTACCTTACTACACAAAAACACTTTTAAAGAATTCTTGTTAGTACTTCATTTCATGAACATTGCAGCAAAATACACATCAAACAAAATTATGGCACTGCTGGAACTGCTTAACTGGTGCCAAGATAGCATCCCTTCTATCCAGATCTTATTTTCAACAAATGAGGAGTACAGAAAAGAAGAAATGTTCCTAAAACGACTATTTGAAAGAGTGAAAGTGATCAGGGGAACACAAGGATTTCATTGCTTTGCTCCATCTATATCCAGTCCAACAGAAATGGTGACCAAAGTGTACACCTTTAGCAATGAGAGTGAGAAGTTCTACACTGAAGGAGGTACAAGATCTATGGATATGGCTGAGATAATTGGGTATGTGACCTGTGAATACAATAAAACATGGTGGCTGACCTGCGTGCTGCCAATGGACTATGAAAGTGAAGAAGCAACTATGACCTACATACACCTGCCAGGCCCAGCATCATCATATTTTTGCCCATCTAGTTGGCATATACTTAAGGTGGGGCGAGCCCAAGTTCTAATAAGGCTCAAAGAAAGGACTGCAACTGGCCGCACTTATACTTTGATAAAAAATGAAACTTGTGCAACAAACGCTCTTGAAAATCATTTGGTGTGAAGCATAAATAATGGAAGAATAAATGTTTTCAGACTCATTTCATGTGTAATGTTGGATGCTTGATATGGAATGATCCACAAGACATAAGCAGCCTAAAAAAACAGTGGAGTGCCACAGGTTTCCCACCCCTATTTTAAAACAAAGTGCTGAAATCAATGACATTCTAAAAGAAAAATGTCTTTTTTTTCTTTTCCTCTTATATTCCTGAAAACCTGGAGAGCAGTTTCTTCATGTGCGATATTTGAATAGATATGTCAGGAATTCTGAAGTGTGTCTGGCTAATCATTATATTGCCAGATGCAAAGCATTCTTCCTAATCCTTAACCAAAATAAAGGTGGGGTGGTTGGGGTGAAGTAATTCTCCAGTTCTCACCAGTCTTTTGATTTTGTATTTCTTCTTTTATTCTTTCAGCCCATCATCCCTATTTTTACACAAAACAGTTGTGAAATATTCAGGAACATTGGAAAGACAAGTGAGCTAAATATCTTATATTCCTTGGTTGATCAAGAAATCTGATATCAGGCAATAAACATTTTAATAATATGCAATGTTATTGTTTTTTTAATTCTATTGCGAACCTACTAGTAGTTTATTTAATGCAAACTTATGTACACTTATCTGCAAAATTTGTGCTGTCTCTTTAAAAAAAATGCATTCAATTTATTTAACATCATCTCTGGGATGGATTGATTGGAATTGCTAAAAACTCAGAATGCCAACTGATTTCAAATTTGATATGGGGTCGCTCTCTTTCAGACTCTTTTCCCTTTCGTACATAGGGTTGACAAGATGGTTATATGAGAAAACACGACTTCTCTATCTTCCCGTATATGGGGGTTTTCCAGTGAAACTGAGAACATATATTGGAGAACCCATCCCATATGATCCAAATATAACAGCTGCAGAGCTGGCCGAAAAGGTAAGTTAACTCTACACTTGGAAGTATAAAAGCAGAATATTTCTTTCCTGTTGGTTTCTCTCTTTCAGTTCTATAAATTGCATTCTGCCTACTCCCCTGGAGCTCTCTGTGCAAATTTTTAGCTTCACCATGTATCCAGTAAGCACTGTTCTCTTAAGCCTCAGTAAAACTGTTACTGAAGAACTTCTGGTGTTTGTGTGATTTATTGCAACTCCGCAAGTGAATGCGACTCCATTCTACTCTGCTATTTTTACCCATGCCCTGCTGTGCTGTTTTCAGGCATGGAACCAGGGGATGACTGGTTCTTTTTGTACCTAGCCCTGTCAGCCATTGCCATTCTAAGAGAACGAGGGAGGTGTTCATAGTGAGTTCAGGCACCTCTTTTCCTGGAAAAATAGCACTGAGCATAGTGAAATATAACTCAACAGCATTTCTGCAGTTTACCTCACATAACTGAGGTAAAAACCATGCAGGAAGACTAATATGTACCAAGCAGCCCAAGGCACTTATCTCTGCCATTCTCATAGAGTGCTCTTGGTAAAAAAGAAAGAAAGAAGAAGACCATAAAGACAGTTGGCTGCATTCACGGAGAGATGAACAGTTTCCTAGTGGAGATTCCTGCCCCTGACTGCTCTTGCCCAACCCTCCATGCTGAAAAAGTCACTCTTGAGGATTGAGGGACAAGGACTGTCATATTGTGCATCTGTAACTGGAAAAAAATGGGATTCTTTATTCTGCTGGTTCTGATCCCTTTAGCTTTTTCCTCACAGATATGAATAACTGTGAATATCCATTTAGCAATATATTGATATAACACAATGTATTCCTTTGTTCTTCTTTCAACAGACAAAGACTGCAATTGAAAATCTTCGGGATAAATACCAAAAAAGGCCAGGAAGTATATTAAGAGCTATTTCAGAACGATTTGATAAGCATTACAAAACTAACTAGTCCATATAAAACTGTTGCAGTGTTTCTCATGAGATGTCTGTAATAGGAAGCATTAATAATTATGTTATTAAAGCTATGTTGATATACACAGAAATGTGCCGGATGGTTTATTAATTATCTGGAAGGGACCCTAGCTCAGTAACTCAGCACCTGCTGGGCATACAGAAGGTTCTAGGTTTTCGAAGACATACAAGTCTTGCCCTATCCTGCAATACTCCCAGAATGCCCCTTTTATAACGGGAAGGCGAGTGCTTAACTGAAACATGAAATAATATTACAAGTGAAAGAGTAATGTCTATAATACACTTGTATTAAAACAGTGACACCACTTTTATGTTTATAAAAGTTTGCTCCAAGATTTAAGCCCTATAATGGCTCAACCATATTGCAAACATATTGCAAAAAAGTAGAGAAACAAAAAAGTAGCCAGAATTGCTGGGGAAAGTGTCTGACCTAACCAAAACAGCCAACTCAGCAGTGAATACGGATCTGAGCAATCCAAGTGCAGTTAAACAGCTTGTAGAACCACATTTCGCAACAATAAGAAGCTTTCCTTTTCTGTAGGACTTTATTGGTCTCTCACATCAGTTCATTGAAGTTTGCTGGCATTTGTTTATGCACAGCTATCTTAAGGTCTTGCGGAGCATTTAAATTGGGCTGAGGTCTGGACTTTGACTAGGTCATTGATTCTGTTCTTTTCCAGCAATTCTGTGAAAGATTTGCTGGTATGCTTGAGATCCTTGTCCTGTTAACAGCATCACTCAATTTTGGCCAAGCTTCAGCTGGTGAGCAAAATTGCCTCACATTTGACTTTAGAATACTTTGGTATACAGAGGAGTTCATGGTTGACTCAATGACTACTACGTTCCCAGCTCATGTGCCTGCAAAAAAAAAAACCCAAATCATCACCCCAAGCTACTTGTGCTGATATGCTGTTTGGTTTTCACCAAAGGTGGTGCTGTGCATTAGTGCCAGACATCTCCACATAGGTCTCATCTCTCCCAAGGACATTGTTCCAGAAGTATTGTGGTTTGTTTAGATGCAACTTTGCAAACCTAAGCCGTGCTGCCGTGTATTGAATAATAGGATTATTCGGAAGGTATTGAATAATCAGGATCAGATGCACAACCTTGGGGTCGTTTTGAACTCACAGCTGTCTATGGATGCACAGGTTAATTATTTGTTAATTCTGGTACGTAGACTGGTGATAAGGAGCGGCCACTGGAACCATCTAACACCCAGCCTGGAAGATCTATACTGTTGTTGTTGTTGTTCAGTCGTTCAGTCATTCAGTCGTGTCCGACTCTTCGTGAACCCATAGACCAGAGCACGCCAGGCACCCCTATCCTTCCACTGCCTCCCGCAGTTTGGCCAAACTCATGCCAGTCGCTTCGAGAACACTGTCCAACCATCTCATCCTCTGTCGTCCCCTTCTCCTTGTGCCCTCCATCTTTCCCAACATCAGGGTCTTTTCCAGGGAGTCTTCTCTTCTCATGAGGTGGCCAAAGTACTGGAGCCTCAACTTCAGGATCTGCCCTTCCAGTGAGCACTCAGGGCTGATTTCTTTAAGGATGGATAAGTTTGATCTTTTTGCAGTCCATGGGACTCTCAAGAGTCTCCTCCAGCACCATAATTCAAAAGCATCAATTCTTTGGCGATCAGTCTTCTTTATGGTCCAGCTCTCACTTCCATACATTACTACTGGGAAAACCATAGCTTTAACTATACGGACCTTTGTTGGCAAGGTGATGTCTCTGCTTTTTAAGATGCTGTCTAGGTTTGTCATTGCTTTCCTCCCAAGAAGCAGGCGTCTTTTAATTTCGTGACTGCTGTCACCATCTGCAGTGATCATGGAGCCCAAGAAAGTAAATCTCTCACTGCCTCCATTTCTTCCCCTTCTATTTGCCAGGAGGTGATGGGACCAGTGGCCATGATCTTAGTTTTTTTTATGTTGAGCTTCAGACCATATTTTGCGCTCTCCTCTTTCACCCTCATTAAAAGGTTCTTTAATTCCTCCTCACTTTCTGCCATCAAGGTTGTGTCATCAGCATATCTGAGGTTGTTGATATTTCTTTTCTTAGTCCCTGCAGATTTTATTCCATGCAGATCAATACCCGCTTCTGGCGGGGGCTTCTCTTTAACTCCCTGGTGTGGATCCAACTGATATATTCTTCATAAATATATATATATTTAAATTACCTTGTCCAAATTGGTCTGATTTCCTTTTACTTTTAGAGAAGTTGCTGCTTTTATGGTAGCACTTGAGGAGTTTTGCTGGGAGGTCTCAATTGCACAGTGTCTCTGCGTTCAATATTGGAGCTTCTGTGGCTCCCTTCGGAGCTTTGGAGCAGGGACGTAGGAAGGGGGTGTGGGCGGGTGGCGGGGGCGGTCCGTGTTCCATATTGGAGGGGATGACAAATTATTAAGGAACATTTTTTTTTTTGAAAATGCCTGCTCCGAAGGTCTTATCTTACTATACTAGGGATTATATAGCTATATATGAAATTTCATGCATATCGGTTAATATCTTGACCCTCCTCCACCAAAATAGCTGTTCACTTGGCTGTTTTCCTATGTCATGAAGGCTGAAATTTCAGTTCAGAGAACACTTACTGTTCCCAACCCTAACCCTGTGGAAAGCCATCTAATTAGACTTTGAGAGGTTTTTAGGAGGTAATTTAATTATTGTTTGATTTTATACCAATGTTATGTACCGTATTTTTCGGTCCATAAGACACTCCGGACCATGAGACACACCTCATTTTTTGAAGGGGGAAAACCAGAAAAAAATATTTTTTTGGTTTTCCTCTTCTAAACGTCTGGGAGGGGGAGCGAAGGAGGGTCACCCCTTCTCCCCGGCTCCCTTTTAAAAAAAGCAGGGATAAGCCGCTCTGAAGGGTCCCCACACACCCCTTCAGAACGGCTCATCCCCACTTGCGTTGAAGGGAGCTGGGGACAAGGGGTGAACGCTCACCCCTTCTCCCCGGCTCCCTTTAAAAAAAGCGGGGATGAGCCGCTCTGAAGGGGCCCACACACCCCTTCAGAGGGCTTATCCCCACTTGCTTTGAAGGGAGCTGGGGAGGAGGGGTGAGCGTTCACCCCTGTCCCCAGCTCCCTTCAAAGCAAGCGGGATGAGCACAGGGCGTGGGGTGGTGGAGAAAGCAGCAGCATCCCCGCTGCTTTCTCCACCACCCCGCGCCCCGCCGCTGATCCCAAAAGCCTGCATTTGGGATCGGCGGCAGTGCGCGGGGTGGAGAAAGCAGCGGGGATGCTGCTTTCTCAACCCTGCCAATGTTATACCAATGTTATGTACCGGTATCTGATGTTAGCCACCCTGAGCCCGACTTTGGCTGGGGAGGGTGGGATATAAATAAAAGTTTTTTTATTATTATTACTTGTTATTATTCCTTTGTAAGAAAATATGAAATAACGTAAAACCATTTTTGCGGGGGGGGGGATCAATGGGGGGGTTGACAAGAAATTTTCTGCACCGGGTACCACCTGACCTTCCCATGCCTGGGGGGGGGGTGACAATTTTTTTTTTGCCCCCAGGTACCAATTTACCTAGCTACGCCCCTGCTTTGGAGACTCCTGGAGAGCGTTCTCAGACACCACTGGACCCTTCGGAACCAGAATTTCCCTTTGGGGCTTTTTTGAGAAGGTGCTTTGCCCAAGCTCCTTTCCTGCCTCTTTGCAGCAATCGGGTCACTCAGGGCGAGCAATCCCCATTGTCCACCATAGCCTGCAGCAGACTCAGAAGTCCACAACAATACATTTCATTTTTTAAATATAATATTTTTTATTAATTTTTCATTAATGAGAACCCTAACAATCAATATAGACCACATTAATACAATACGAAATCATAATTCAATTTAAAAAAAGCCAATTGTCAGATTTCAAATTAAACATTTAGGTTCACTTCCCATGTTCTGATTTTAGGAGATTTTTAGGAGATGTTGATTCCTTTTTGCTGCTCCAATCCAATTATTTGATCCAAATAATACAGTTCCTATGTTGATCCTTTATTTTAACAGCCACTGCTGTGTTGACTTTCATTCGTATTTAATTGTTCCATATCCTTTAATTTGCAAGAGGAGTTTATATCTGGTAACTTTCTGTGTAGAATGTTTTTTTCCAAAACGTTCGACCTTCCTTTCTTGTTGCATCAATCATTTCCAGCATCCCACCCCTACTCCAAGGACTCAATTTTACTGCGTAGTGACCTTTCGCCATCTTGCTTTTCTCAAAACCAAAAGTGGTCTGGCACCAGGCCATTACTCTGGGCAGACTTCGAGCATTTTCTTTGAACACTTTCTCATCTGATAACAAGCTGATATCTCGCCAACACCCTAATAAATCAAAGTTAGAACCCTCCATGGGAGGGTATTGCCACAGAACATCCCAAGATTTTCCACACCGTTCCATTCTTTGAATTAATCCATAAGCATTATAAAGTTCTTGTTGATTCCATCTTGCAGAACATTAATAATTGCAATCCACTAGCAACTAATTTTTTTCTTTGGTGAATATATGCCACATTATAAAACAGCATGCGCGTGGTGACCATGGTGGAGAATTTCTGGTGCATGCAGTGCATTCTGTAGGAGCAGAAGGCAGGTACTGGGCGATCTGCGACCCGGTGGGGGGGATTGCAATGTTAATTATTCTCAAATTATCCTTAATTGACTGCATGCCCTTAGTCCGCTATGGTGAGAACCATTGTTCACCATGGCGGCAAAAACTGGAAGTCCACAATCTATTCATAGCAATACATTTCAAACAAAATCAAAAGTTACACTACACCTTTATCCGCTGCCATAATACCACAGAACAATCACTCCAATTCTCAGTCTCCCATCACTGCCAAAAAATCTCTCCCTCTCTGCTCACTTCCAAAAGAAGTTTGAGAATTCACTGTCCTAAGGGAGTGAAGTAACTCATGGCTCTTGATCATAAAACCTATAGGTCTGGGGCAGCTCATGAATCATGGCTTCTGTGGCAATCATGGCACTGTCTCAGTAAATTAAGGGCCAATTAGGCAGGGCATGCCCTGGTTCAGATTCCTGCAAGGGAGTGGGAAGGCAGAAATCCCACATCATTGTTTTCCCAATGGAATTTCCTGAAATTGATGCTCAAGTACAGCTAAAGGAAGTTTATTCAAACTTGCAAAAGTGAAAGCGCATCTGTATTTTGGAATTGTTAAATTTTTCAAATAGGGTGCCCGAGTGTCGAAAAGACTAGGTGGAAAATAATCATACCATGGACAAATTTCCTTATTGTGGCCAAATTATTCTGTTGCTCAATTACGTGCTGTCTAATTTAGTTATTTACTTTACTGAAGGCCAGTGCTAATAACTGTTGTGATGATAAACCAGAAAAGTAAAGCTTTTGGTTGACAATGCTGGTCCAAGCACTCTCATGACAATTTTGCAATACTAAGTGGGGTTTAAATTTAGGCAAAGCCAATAATTAAATGTCATACACCAAATCTGTAATTCAGCTGAGGGGAGACTAGCGGCTAAGCGGAATGAAGCATTTGGAACACAGGATGGAACAGAAAAAAAATTGCCTTAGGAACGTAGGTTGAACAGCTTCTGCAGATCCAATGTGAGTACATGTCCAAATCTGAGCCCATATAATAACTGTGCTAGGGGTTTACCTTTAAACAGTTTAAGTGCTGAGGGTATTTGATTGCCACTTTTTGTATGTAAAAAGCATGTTAGAATTTTGGCGCTTTGAGATGCTTTTTCCTTTGCATATTTCTGATGTGCTCTTCATGACCCTGCTGACTGGAAAATAGGGCAAAGGTATTTAAAGACGTTAACTTGTTTGATCAACTGATTATTCATATACCATCTATGGGTCCAATTGTTTCCTGAAAACACAATGACTTTTGTTTTCTTGTAATTCACAGCCAGGTGTTCTCTTTGGCGGTATCCTGAGAATGCCCTCATCAATCCTTTTAGGCCCACTTTTGTTTGAGATAGAAGCACCGCATCATCTGTGCATAATAATATGGAGATGACTTTTGTGGCCAATTTTTTAGGGGCATGATACTCTGGAGATGTTATACTCTGGACAATATCATTTGTATATAAATCAAGCAATGCCTGAGCTAGGATGCAACCTTGCTTAACTCCCTTTGTGGCTGGTATGGATCCTGTGAGCTGCCCATTTGTAGAGCAACACACCTTCAGAACAGTGTTTTTCTATAGACATTTAATCAAAAACAATAATCTTTTACAGGGGTGCCTTGCAAGAAGAAATTAATTCGTTCCGCAAGTCTTTTCGTTTTGCGGAAATTTCGCACGGTTTCCCATAGGAATGCATTGAAATTTAATTAATGCATTCCTGTGGGGAAAAAGTCGGGGCTTGTTGCCAGCAGCAGCAGGGGGGGGGATTGGGCCCGGCTGGGGCCAGCCGGAGGCTCCTGCTGCCTGCACCGAGCGAGCGGGGAGAGCGATCGGCGAGCGGGGAGGGCGATTGGCGAGCGAGGAGGACAAGTGGGGCGGGCAATCGGTGAGAGCGCCCCCTCCCCGCAGGCCCAACTCAAGCCCAAGCCACAGCCAAGAAGGGCAGCGAGAGCGGTGAGTGAGCGGCGGCAGCAGGAGGAAGCTGGGTGTGGGGAGCAGGGGCTGCAGTCAGGGAGAAGCCGAGGCAAAAATTGGCGGCAGAGCTAACTCCTCCCTCCCGGAGCGGTGAGTGTTCTGGGGTTTGTGGGGAGCCGAGGGCAGGCTCGGCTGCTCCACCTTGGCACTTGTGAGCCTCGGCGGTGGGAGGAGACGAGCTGCCGCTTCAGGTTCCTGCCACCGCTGCCGCTCTCCTTGCAGCAGCAGGTTCCGGCTTCTTCTTACAGTGGTACCGCGCAAGACAAATGGTTCGTTTTGTGAGTCACGGCCATAGAAAATTTCGTTTTGCGAGTCACCTAAAAAATTGTATATGTATGTGATTATTGCTTTGACTTAATTGAGGAACACATGCTGGACTTGGATCCTCCACCTCGACCTGACAGTACTGAACATGTGCCGAATGCCAGAGACCCTTTGATATGTGAACCTGGAATTCCGGGGTCTCCTAAGCAAGCAATTCATGCTGCATAATTAAATGCAGCATGGTGCCAATGGAAGAGCTTTTACTGGTGCAGCACTAGCATTCAATATTGTAAACAGACATGTTATTAAGGTTTGTGTATTACATCATGTTCCTATCTCATACACATCTTATAGTGGGAGAAGCCACCAGAGAATGGAGGAAGTACACATGTCACAATACCTACCTTTAGCCCTTAGTCAATAACTGGTTTTCTGTGACCCAATATATTGTTATTTTGTTTGGCTTCTATTGTAGATATGACTTCATAACCTTTAATTACAAATGGGCACAGGATCCATAGGCTGTCTTTTCACAATACCTGGTTTCTTCATAAAAATGGCACACTCATTGCAGTCTTTTTAAAGCACCACAGAAAGGGACGTGTCTGCATCCACAGAAAGGTGACTGAAACAAAGGCAATCTAGACTTACCAGAAATGTAAGTAAAGAAAAATTGTTCATAGAATCATAAAGTGTAGAGCTGGATGGGATTCCAAGGGTGATCTAGTGAACCCTCATCAATGCAGGAATCTCAGCAAAGTCTCTCAGCAATTTGAAACCATACTAGACCAGCTTCATTTGCAAATGTCCTAGTACAGCAGTTTTGTTATTTGTCGCTTCCTGTGTAGGAGTCAGCAGAGAGAGAGAGGAAATGCTGTCTGTGTCTCTCTGTGTGTTTGTGTGCGTGTAAAAACTACAGCTAGGATGCTCATTTCTTTCAGTCAGGGTTGATTTGAAGCTGGGATAGATATGGATGGTAGCTAATGTCAAGTGTACACTATTGTCCAAACCAACAGTGGGAAAGAATTGCATGCAGACTCAAATATATGTGAGATAAAAACATTTTGTTTTAGTTGAAACAGTTCCCCTCTGGAATTGATCCTTCCTCAAATACCAGTGATGAGGGGGTTCCCCATTCCTAGCAAGGGTGGGTGGAAAAGATATTTTTAATAATCAATAATAATAATAATAATAATAATAATAATAATAATATAAATAATTATTAATTTCCATTAAGAACATCCAATTCAAATCAAATCAAATCATAATCCAATTTTAAAAAAGCACCCACCAAATTACAATATGAATTATTAATTACTAAATTTCACATGGACTTCCCATATTCTGGACCTCTGAAGAAATCATCTCACGTAATTATATTTCTGCCCTCTTCTTCTTGTTCTCATATTTTCCACATTCTGATCATAAACTCTCAAAGTCTTCAGTCACAGGCTAATCAATTCTCAATGATGTTAAACAATCATATATCCTTTCTTCTTTCGGGTACAGTTGTGTGTGTGTGTGTTTGTGTGTAATTTTACTTGTCAGTTAGCCAGTGCAGATTTCCCTGGCTCACTCTTATCTTCCAGTCCAGGCTGTTGTCCAAGCCTACCATTTGAAGTTTTATGATGCAGTCAATTCCCAAGTTATTGAGTTGTTAAGCATACTGTTTGGAACTATATGTAGCAATTAAAATGGAATATATTCCACAGATATAAATCATTTGGCAATTGATCAGCTTTTCTGGGGACCATGCAAGTCTCCCCTATGGGGAGGGGAGTTGCTAGACACCCGTTTCACCATCTCTCTCTCCCATAAAGAATAAAAACCTGCAAACAGATGCATTGTGGGATATTTCCCAAATTATTGTCTCAGATCGTTGTAGAATCAGCCAAAAGATGTTTTCCACTAACACGAAAAAGGGAGGAACTGGAGCACTTATGGCTTTTTCATATACAGTGGTACCCCGCTAGACGAATGCCTCGCTAGACGAAAAACTCGCTAGACGAAGGCATTCGTCTAGCGGAAGGCTGCCCCGCTAGACGAAAAAGTCTATGGGGCTGCCTCGCAAGACGAAAAATTTTCGTCTTTTTTTTTTTCGTTTTGCGGAGCGCGGCTGTCATTGCCGCTCCGCAAGACGAAAAACCCGCTAGACGAAAATTTTTGCAGGGGTACCACTGTATTAATTTATCCCTATCACACAGCTATTATAGGCACAATCCCCCCCATCAATCTTGTCTATTTTCTCATACTATTTAGTTGAAAGATGTAGTGAAGATAGAGTAGAATCAAACATATACAATTCAACGATGTAAAGCTAATGGATTTTAAGATGACTTAGTAATTTGTAGTCAAAAATGCAATGGCTGTGTATTGTGGCCTGATCTCCAATAACCCAACTGGAAAGAAGTTCTAGAGGTAGTGATAGTAGGGTTTGGCTATTGGCATCTGTCCTTATCTGGCAGCAGAGCTGCTATTCCACCTCACATCCCCAGAAAGAGGCACTTCGCAGTGTATCCCCAAATGCTGCTATCCTTCAGCTCACTTTTCTCCCCACCCTCCCTCTTGTTCAGTGTTGTGTTTGCACCACACAATTTAAATCGAGCAATTAGGCACAGTATAGGGAACAACTGTGTAGCAAATAAAATTTCTACTTTGGGGGCAGAAAGACAAAGAAAAAACACACTCTACAGTTGCTACAAGAAGTCGCCACTCTTTGAGACCAGAGAGTGTTTTGACTTACAAAGTCCTTGCTGAGGCAAAGTCGACACAGTAAGAACAAAGTCCAGTTGTTCACGAAGACCTGCATCTGCCAGAGTTCTCTCAGTCAAAAGTCTTGCAATGTGTCCAAATTCCTTCAGACAAGAACTTCACAAAGTCCTCCACTTTCCACTTCAGCACTGGAATGAAACCAGCTTGCTTCACATCAAATAAATGATGGAATCATACATTTGTAATGTTGTACATCCCCATGGTGGATGTTGGAAAAATAATACGTCTACTTGGCAAGTTACAGTGGGGAAAACCAGGAAAACATTAAATCACATGAGATTTCATGTAATCATTAATGCTTCTGGGATGACAGTTCAGACTAATGTATTGCATTTTCCGTTTCCAGGTAAACAGTTGAAAAAAATACCATCACAACTGAGGAAATTTTCACTTCATATAAATCTTTCATTGGCATACACGTGGTGCTTCAGATCAGGAAACCATGAGCTGGTTTTCTCAAATTCTGGAAAACTGGATCAGTTTCCCTTATTTGGAAGAATATCTGACCTCAGTGGTTCACCCTTGGTGGTTACTTAAGCTTCTGATTTTACTTTATTTACCACTGATGGGTCTGGTTTTGTTTCTCTGGGCTATCTCATTTCTGTTACAAATTTACAAGAAAATAAATAAACAGCAAGAAAGTGATGTTATCAAATTTTGGGAGAAACCAAGGAAAATTATTGCTCAAGTTACTGATATAGCTGGAAAGATATGGTATGGTGAGTAAAGGTTTCTTTCATTCCAATAATTCAGTCTTATCAGCTCCTATACTTTCATAGGACTGAGCATGAGAATTTCAGGCTTGAGGCACTGGAACAATAGCTGCCACAGTGCATCAGGAGTGGACCTCTAAGCCCACCTCAGAGTCACAACAGCTACAAGTTCCGGTTGGCTCCATAAGATCAAAACCAAGTCATGGACATTTATTTAGGTAATAAGCAATCAAGAAGAAAAACAAAACATTTTATGAGGTATGAAATTAAGATATATTACAGAAGAAAGGGTCAGCTGGTGGCTGCATAAACACCATATATTTAATCACATTTAAAGCATGCCTCCTCTCCAAAAGAAACCTGGAGAATGTTGCTTACACCTCACAGAGCTATAATAAAGCTCTTAAAAAAGGGTTTCATGGATAGTGGCAAGAGAAGGGAGTTGGGTTTAGTGTATAGTGAGTATGCAGCGAATGCAATGAGTATGTCATCGTGCAGTGAGACCTTGAGGGTGCAATTTTCCTGTGCATGGTGAAGCACTAAGTAACTCTGAAACATACACTCTGGACACAAACCATGGAATTTTCCAGCACAGGATGTGGTGATGGCTGCTAATTTGGATGGACAGTGCGGGAAACAGAATGATGGAATACAGGGAGATTTGGCTTGATCAGCAGGATCCATCTTATGTTCTCATTGCTTCCCAGAGTGTGATGTTGCTTTAGATGTTGAAGCATAAATCAGAAATACATTACTAAAACCAAGTTTGGGTCATAAAGGTGAAACCCTGTGACTACTTATGACAGGGGCAATGGTGCATCTGTCTGGGAAACTGTTTTATCACTTTGTATAAAGTGATTCAAAGAACGGTCTGAAGAAATGAGTATTATAACTCATATAAATGCTTAAAGGAGATTGAAACCGCATCACAGTTTTAGCTTACCCAAAGACTAGCTTCCACCTGCACTCAAAAATAAGCAAGGAAGGAATATACCCACGGAGGAGAAATACTATTTAATCTGGGATCACAACAGAGAAAGCCTTGATCTGTGTGGATGACAACCTTGCATCCAGAATGCTGCAACATATAGGAGAGCTTTTTACCTGATCATAAATTTCAGTTTTCTGAACCGCACTGTTTTCTTCCAATAAAAGACTGGAATGTTTCATTTATTTTTAAACAAAGTAATATTTATTTGTTGCATTTTGTATTATTTCCAGGTTATGAAGTTATTGGCATGGAACATCTCCCTAAAGGACCTGGGGTTATTATTTATTATCATGCAGTCACTTCTACTGACTATTCCCTACTTGTGGCTAAACTTCTTAAGGAAAAACAGAGACAGTGCTTTTCAGTAATTGATCGTGTCATATATCAGATACCAGGTAAATTATTAAATTTAGATCCTGCTTTTTTTACAAGAAATATATTTTACAAATACATGGCCAATCAAGCACTTCCACACACAATCAAGCCCCCATGTGACACGGCAATCAAACACATGTGGCCCCATGGCTGTAGTGTTCATGGCCCTGCACTGCCACTGTCCCCACATCATCTTCCTCTGCATGCACACAGCAGCCACAGCAAGGATCTATGACCCAACAAAGGGTCATTTAAGGAAGGAAGGAAGGAAGGATGGAAGGAAGGAAGGAAGGAAGGAAGGAAGGAAGTATAGAGCCCAAAAATGCCCAGTAGCACACTCTGTTTGGGAGGCTTTCCATTGGGTGAGTTAATGCAGCATATAATCCCCACCCAATTATCTGTGCATGAAAAGATGGACTTCTGTGGGTGTAGGCAGGTCTCAACCAGCATGGGCTCATCTGTGCCATGTGTCTGTCTGTCTGTCTATCTGTGCATGCAGCGAGACACTGTTGTCTGTATCTTTATCATAATGCAAACTTAAATGTCATTCTGTTGTACTACAGACTTGACTTGTGGAACACATGTCTAAATTGGTGGCACCTCAGCACTTCCACAAAATTCTACTTTAAATGGAATGGCAAAGAACTATGCTTGTGATCCGTAATAGTGCAATACCTTTGGAATAATGAAACCTGTATAGCTTCCACAATATTTCCCAAATAAGAGTTATAAATAATGCATTTTTTTTCTATTTGGGGCTTATTTTTTCAGGGTTGAAAACGTTTTGTGATGTGATCAGGTTGAAAGATTTCAGTAACGATGAATGTGTGGAAATTTTGAAGAAAGGCCATTTTCTGGGCCTTGCACCTGGTGGAGGTAGAGAAGCAAACTTTAGTAATGACTACAACATAATGTGGGGTAAACGCACAGGTTTCGCTCGGATAGCTTTGGAGGCAAAAGTGGTGAGTGATCTTTGGGCAATTTGCATTGCCCTCACAATTATCCTTGATATGACGTCTGTGTTGACACCCCTGAGTTAGCATCCTAAATAGTTGATGATGGCAAATATCCTGCATGGGGGATCAAATGATATCTGGAGTTCCAAGTATTTCCCTCCTGTTTTTTTTTTTAAAGCTATTGATCTCAATTACATTTAAAAAGAAAAATAGCTTTTCCCCTCTTCAATTATTAACAATCTGGGGGATAGCATGTGCAATGTGCCTTACAAATAGCGGGGGAGAGAAGACAAGCAAAATGCGAAGGAGATCGTGAAAGATACAGGAAATTGAATGCAGATTTCCAAAGAATAGCAAGGAGAGACAAGAGGGCCTTTCTAAACGAGCAATGCAAAGAAATAGAGGAAAATAACAGAATGGGAAAAACCAGAGATTTGTTCAAGAAAATTGGAGATATGAAAGGAACATTTCGTACAAAGATTACCACAATTAAGGACAAAAGTGGAAAGGACCTAACAGAAGCAGAAGACATCAAGAAGAGAGGACTTCCGGCGGCGACGCCATTCCGGGTGGTCGTGGGCTGCTTCGGCTGCGAAGCGCCCAGTCCATCCCGGGGGTTGGAGCCCCGCTACCGCAAAGCGGGGCTCCGGTGGGGTGCGGGAAGAGCGTCCCGCACCCTGGGCTCCCCGGCTGTGCCCGTTGTGGCTCCGAACCCTTCCCTCGCTCCCCCTGTAAAGGGGGAGTGGGGGTGAAGGGACGACGGAGCCGGGCTATAGGGGACATGCCCCAACCGGGATGTAAATGCGGCGACAAATCCCGAGATGAGCGTCGAAGTTCTACCTGTGATGCATGGATTTGAAGAACCCGGTGGTTGTGAGTACCCGATTGGACTATATATTATGCTTTTTGGACGATCCGGGGGAAGGAGAAAGGCAGCCTGCCTCCCTCCCTTCGGATGAAAGAAGCTAACCAGTTTGAGTGACTGCTGCTACAGAACTGGTTACAAAGTATTTGAACTTTGATGAGTGAGACTGTTACAATTTCCCTTTGGGGAGCAGATTTGTGGAAGATATCTCCGTTTAAAGTTTCGGTCTTTGCACTCTGGCTTCAGGAAAAATGGCGACGAAAAGTTTAAACTGAGGTGAAAAACAACTCTCACAAAAGGAAGAACATAGAGACAGGAACTGTAATTTGACACTCACTCCCACCCCCTCTTCCATCATGTTGAACTTTGTCTTCGAACTTGTTTTGAACTCTGGATTAACGGATGAACAAAGGCTCACTGAGCTGAGACTGGAACTCCTTTATCGGAAAGTGAAAGTCTTGTGTGGGGATTTGAAAAGAAATTTACTTCCCACAGAGGAGGCTTTTAAAAATTTTGACACTTTGGAAGGAAACCTTGGCAAGGAGCTGAGAGGGTTGTTTGAAGGATGGAGAGAAGCGGTGGGGCGACTCCGGGAAAAAGGTTCGTTCTTTGGGGGTGGCAGCCCCAAGACGACGATAGGATTTGTTATATCCAGTCCCCGAGGTGTGAGCTCGGGGGCAAGGGACAAAGAATTAAGATGTTTACAAGAAGAAGAAGAATGGTTTAAAGAAACGGAGCAGCCGAAAGAAGATGAGTTGGATACCCTGAAGCTCGTTGCAAGGAGTGTTCTGAACTGTGCCTGGATCTGTGGTCATTTGGGAAAAGAGGGCAATTGGAAACTTGGCTCTGGTGTCACTAGGAGAAGGATAATGGACAGAGGGGGAGTGGGGTGAAGTATTAAGCAAAATTTAAAATGGTCTGTTATGGTATTCTGGAATCGGAGTGTGAAGATCGTTAGTTTTATTTAGTTTTTTTTAAATAAGAAAGGGGATATCTGAAGTTTTATGTTATTAGCAGCAGATTAAAGGACAGAGGAGTAAGTAAAGAATTTGATAAGAACAATTCATGATGATTCTTGAGGATGTATTATTAGTAAACCTAGTATAAGATGAAATATAGATTAAGTTGAGTAAGATAATTGTTGCATTTTATATATATAATTGTGTTAAATTTTTAGAAGAAATGGTTAAAAATAGATTAAGGATATAAAACCGAAGGTGAAAAGGCAGGGGAAGTCATGGTCAAGATTCTGAAATAGAATTTTTTTTTTATGAGAGATCTAAGTAAGAAGAAGAAACTTGGCAATGTTTGTATTTGTTTTATGAGTGTATTTGTTTTGTATTTGTATAAATGTTGGTGTGGATGTGGGTGTATGTTGTTATAAGAAAAAAATGTCAATAAATTCTCATTAAAAAACAGAATACATCAAGAAGAGGACTTCCGGCGGCGACGCCGGAAGCGGGGCTCCGGTGGGGTGCGGGAAGAGCGTCCCGCACCCTGGGCTCCCCGGCTGTGCCCATTAGTGGCTCTGAACCCTTCCCTCGCTCCCCCTGTAAAGGGGGAGTGGGGGTGAAGGGACGACGGAGCCGGGCTATAGGGGACATGCCCCAACCGGGATGTAAATGCGGCGGTCGCCCCCGCGACGAGCGTCTAAGTTCTACCTGTCTTTAATGGAGTTAAAGAACCCGGTGGTCGTGAGTATCTGAAATGGATTGATTTTTATATTTTTTGGACGATCCGGGGGAAAGAGGAAAGGAAGCCTGCCTCCCTCCCTTCGGGGGAAAGAAAATAACCAGTTTTAGTGACTGCTGCTACAGTATTGGATACAAAGTGTTTGAACTTTTAAAAGTGAGACTGTTGAGGTTTCCCTTTGGGGATTAAGTTTGCAGAAAATATCTCCGTTTAAAGTTTTGGTCTTTACGCTCTGGCTTCAGAAAAATGGCGATGGAAAATTTGGACTGACGTGGGAAACAATTGAAACAAAGGGAGGAATATAGAGACAGGAACTGAAATTTGACACTCACCCCCTCCCCAACATGCTGGACTTTGTGTTTGCACTTGTTTTGAACTCTGGACTAACGGATGAAGAAAGGCTTACTGTCTTGAGGCTGGAACTGCTGAATCGGAAACTGAAAGTCTTGAGTGGGATAATAAATAAAAAAAATCCATTTTCCACAGAGGAGGCTTTCCAAAAGTTCTACACAATGGAAGGAAACCTGGGCAAAGAGCTAGAAGGGATGTTTGAAGGATGGATTGAGATGACTGGGCGACTCCGGAAAAAAGATCCGTTCTTTGGGGGTGGCAGTCCCGGAACGGTAAAATTTGCAATATCCAGACCCCGAGGTGTGAGCTCGGGGGCAAGGGACAAAGAATTAAGATTTTTACAAGAAGAAGAAGAATGGTACAAAGAAGCGGAGGAGCCGAGAAATGAAGAGAGGTGGACCCTGAAGCTCGTTGCAAGGTTAGCTGTGAAATCTGCCTGGATCTGTGGACATTTGGGAAACGAAGATAAGTGGAAGATTGGTTCCGGCGATAGACAGAGAAAGTCAATGGACAGAGGGGGTGTGGGGTGAAACATTAAATGTAAAACTTAAATGGTCTGTTATGGTATTTGAAATCGGAGGGTGAAGGTTGTTAGTTGTAAGTTTATTCTGAATAAGTAAGGAGATATTGAGATTTTATGTTAATAGCAGCACGATAAAGAACAGAAGAGATAAGTTTAGATTGTATGAGAATATTTTGTTAAGATATATGATAGAATAAGATGATTAAGATATTATTTTTAATTTTTAATGGAAGTTAATTTTTTTTAGAGAAGAAGGTGTTAAAAAGGTAGATTATGGATTTTAAACCGAAGGTGAAAAGGCAGGGGAAGTCAACCGTCAAGATTCGGAAATAGAAATTTTTCTTTATGTATACAAACAAGAAGAAGAATCCTGGCAATATATGTATTTGTTTTATATTTGTAGGTGTGGGTTTGGGTGTGTGTTTTGTTATGAAAATGCCAATAAATTCTTCATTAAAAAAAAGAATACATGAAGAAGAGGTGTCAAGAATACACAGAGGAATTATACCAGAAAGATATGGAGGTCTCATACACCCCAGGTAATGTGGTTGCTGACCTTGAGCCAGACATCCTGGAGAGTGAAGTCAAATGGGCCTTAGAAAGCCTTGCTAACAACAAGGCCAGTGGAAGTGATGATATTCCAGCTGAACTATTTAAAATTTTAAAAGATGATGCTGTTAAGGTGCTACACTCAATATGCCAGCAAGTTTGGAAAACTCAGCAGTGGCCAGAGGATTGGAGAAGATCAGTCTACATCCCAATCCCAAAGAAGGGCAGTGCCAAAGAATGCTCCAACTACCGCACAATTGCACTCATTTCACACGCTAGCAAGGTTATGCTTAAAATTCTACAAGGCAGGCTTAAGCAGTATGTGGACCGAGAACTCCCAGAAGTGCAAGCTGGATTTCGAAGGGGCAGAGGAACCAGAGACCAAATTGCAAACATGCGCTGGATTATGGAGAAAGCTAGAGAGTTCCAGAAAAACATCTACTTCTGCTTCATTGACTACGCAAAAGCATTTGACTGTGTCGACCACAGCAAACTATGGCAAGTTCTTAAAGAAATGGGAGTGCCGGATCACCTCATTTGTCTCCTGAGAAATCTCTATGTGGGACAAGAAGCTACAGTTAGAACTGGATATGGAACAACTGATTGGTTCAAAATTGGGAAAGGAGTACGACAAGGCTGTATATTGTCTCCCTGCTTATTTAACTTATATGCAGAATTCATCATGCGAAAGGCTGGACTGGATGAATCCCAAACCGGAATTAAGATTGCCGGAAAAAATATCAACAACCTCAGATATGCTGATGATACAACCTTGATGGCAGAAAGTGAGGAGGAATTAAAGAACCTTTTAATGAGGGTGAAAGAGGAGAGCGCAAAATATGGTCTGAAGCTCAACATCAAAAAAAACTAAGATCATGGCCACTGGTCCCATCACCTCCTGGCAAATAGAAGGGGAAGAAATGGAGGCAGTGAGAGATTTTACTTTCTTGGGTTCCATGATCACTGCAGATGGTGACAGCAGTCACGAAATTAAAAGACGCCTGCTTCTTGGGAGAAAAGCAATGACAAACCTAGACAGCATCTTAAAAAGCAGAGACATCACCTTGCCGACAAAGGTCCGTATAGTTAAAGCTATGGTTTTCCCAGTAGTAATGTATGGAAGTGAGAGCTGGACCATAAAGAAGGCTGATCGCCGAAGAATTGATGCTTTTGAATTATGGTGCTGGAGGAGACTCTTGAGAGTCCCATGGACTGCAAGAAGATCAAACCTATCCATTCTTAAGGAAATCAGCCCTGAGTGCTCACTGAAGGACAGATCCTGAAGCTGAGGCTCCAGTACTTTGGCCACCTCATGAGAAGAGAAGACTCCCTAGAAAAGACCCTGATGTTGGGAAAGATGGAGGGCACAAGGAGAAGGGGACGACAGAGGATGAGATGGTTGGACAGTGTTCTCGAAGCTACTAACATGAGTTTGGCCAAACTGCGAGAGGCAGTGAAGGATAGGCGTGCCTGGCGTGCTCTGGTCCATGGGGTCACGAAGAGTCGGACATGACTGAACGACTGAACAACAACAAATGTGCAATTTGAAGTCAGTTACGTCTGGCTTGTCATTGTAATGCCACATGTGGAGCATCATTCCGAGTCCATAACCAAAATAAAGGTGGGGCGGTTGGGGTGAAGTAATTCTCCAGGTATCAGCTTCCATTTGATTTTTGATTTTATTCTTTTAGCCCATCATCCCTATATTTACAGAAAACATTTGTGAAGCATACAGGAACATTGCATTTTCCTCACGGTTTTCCTAGATAACAGTCCTTCTATACTAAGTGATCCAACATATTTACCTAATGCAAGCCAATTTTTTCAATATTTTGTACACTTGTTGAATTATCAAAACTAAGTTTAAATCTAAAATTTCAATTTTTTATCTCATCCCATTGGTGAGTTATGAGGCTTTGATTTTTTTTTTTAACGGACCATTTTGGTGTTGCCGTACTACACAAAAACACTTTTAAAGAATTCTTGTTAGTACTTCATTTCATGAACATTGCAGCAAAATACATATCAAACAAAATTATGGCACTGCTGGAACTGTTTAACTCGTGCCAAGAAAGCATCCCTTCTATCCAGATCTTATTTTCAACAAATGAGGAGTACAGAAAAGAAGAAATGTTCCTAAAACGACTATTTGAAAGAGTGAAAGTGATCAGGGGAACACAAGGATTTCATTGCTTTGCTCCATCTATATCCAGTCCAACAGAAATGGTGACCAAAGTGTACACCTTTAGCAATGAGAGTGAGAAGTTCTACACTGAAGGAGGTACAAGATCTCTGGATATGGCTGAGATAATTGGGTATGTGACCTGTGAATACAATAAAACATGGTGGCTGACCTGCGTGCTGCCAATGGACTATGAAAGTGAAGAAGCAACTATGACCTACATACACCTGCCAGGCCCAGCATCATCATATTTTTGCCCATCTAGTTGGCATATACTTAAGGTGGGGCGAGCCCAAGTTCTAATAAGGCTCAAAGAAAGGACTGCAACTGGCCGCACTTATACTTTGATAAAAAATGAAACTTGTGCAACAAACGCTCTTGAAAATCATTTGGTGTGAAGCATAAATAATGGAAGAATAAATGTTTTCAGACTCATTTCATGTGTAATGTTGGATGCTTGATATGGAATGATCCACAAGACATAAGCAGCCTAAAAAAACAGTGGAGTGCCACAGGTTTCCCACCCCTATTTTAAAACAAAGTGCTGAAATCAATGACATTCTAAAAGAAAAATGTCTTTTTTTTCTTTTCCTCTTATATTCCTGAAAACCTGGAGAGCAGTTTCTTCATGTGCGATATTTGAATAGATATGTCAGGAATTCTGAAGTGTGTCTGGCTAATCATTATATTGCCAGATGCAAAGCATTCTTCCTAATCCTTAACCAAAATAAAGGTGGGGTGGTTGGGGTGAAGTAATTCTCCAGTTCTCACCAGTCTTTTGATTTTGTATTTCTTCTTTTATTCTTTCAGCCCATCATCCCTATTTTTACACAAAACAGTTGTGAAATATTCAGGAACATTGGAAAGACAAGTGAGCTAAATATCTTATATTCCTTGGTTGATCAAGAAATCTGATATCAGGCAATAAACATTTTAATAATATGCAATGTTATTGTTTTTTTAATTCTATTGCGAACCTACTAGTAGTTTATTTAATGCAAACTTATGTACACTTATCTGCAAAATTTGTGCTGTCTCTTTAAAAAAAATGCATTCAATTTATTTAACATCATCTCTGGGATGGATTGATTGGAATTGCTAAAAACTCAGAATGCCAACTGATTTCAAATTTGATATGGGGTCGCTCTCTTTCAGACTCTTTTCCCTTTCGTACATAGGGTTGACAAGATGGTTATACGAGAAAACACGAATTCTCTACCTTCCCATATATGGAGGACTTCCAGTGAAACTGAGGACACATATTGGAGAACCCATCCCATATGATCCAAATATAACAGCTGCAGAGCTGGCTGAAAAAGTAAGTTAACTCTACACTTGGAAGTATAAAAGCAGAATATTTCTTTCCTGTTGGTTTCTTTCTTTAAGTTCTATAAATTGCATTCTGCGAACTGACTTTCTCATTCTATACAACCAGAGATAGGGTTAATTATATAGACTTTGGCGTGGCAAGGTGGAGTCCCCCAAACCCCAGGCAGCCCCTGAAAGGAATAATGACACAAGACAACGTGCTATGGGATTAAAATTGGCCACAACTTTATTAAGATTCAGATGTAAGAATACCTTGGCTTAGGCATTGGACATTTATCCTTCCCAGTCCCCCAGCCGGGGGTCTGGGTAACTTCAGGGTTATCCAACATGTGTGGGGATTAGGCTAAGTCTGGAGAACATGTGTTCAAGCAGATAGCCCGCCCCCCCATTTTCCGCCATTGATGGGGAAGGGCAATGACAATCTCTGGGAGTATGGCTAATGCCTTCCCCCAAGCCCATTTAACGGGAACCCTGTTATCACCGCCACATTGGGGCATGGAATCACCGCCCCATGCCCCCTCCCCATTTAGGAAGATGACTAAAGGATTCAGCCCAAGGCCTGCAACCGCCAAAGTTGTGACGAATTGATATGGGAAAGGCGAAACCTGCCAATGCAGGGAAATTCCTTTCCGGCCCTTCAACAGCGGCCTTGACATAGCAGCGCCTGCGTGCCTGTGGAAAAGAGGTTAACCTGTAAAGTAAGCGTTAATTGAGGGAGTGGAGGGTGGGAGAAGCTCTGGAGCCGACTGCTGCTTCTCAGGTAAGCTACACCCTCTATTGTGTACTGTGTGGTCCCTCCTCCCACCTGGCCAATCCCCCTGGCAACACCTCCCCAGGCGGGATTGGCGGCTGACTGGGGTAGGCAGAGACCTCAGGTATCTTGATCGGGAAGGTGGTGCCAGTCCGAACTGCCAGGTGCTGCTCTGTGATCAAAGGGGGCTGCGCGCGACCACACAAGATACACACCCCATTTGATGTGGGGAACAGATATTGTGTGTTATGTTCACCACTCAGCTTTCCCTCTCTGTAACTTGTTGAGACCATGAAAAACCTATGCATTTTATGTAGTGCTGCACATAGATCTGCTCATGCAATAGGACTTCTTCTCCCCACCTGCCCCAGAATCTGACTCAAAAGGTCCCTCCAAGCCCTCTCTCCCAGTGGGGGACCCAGTAAGCACTGTACGCTCTTAAGCATCAGTAACACTATTACTGAAGAACTTCTGGTGTTTGTGTGATTTATTGCAACTCTGCAAGTGAATGCAACTCCGTGCTACTCTGCTATTTTTACCCATGCCCTGCTGTGCTGTGTTCAGGAATGGAACCAGGGCGTGAGTGTTTTTGTTGTTTTTTTTTGTCACTAGCCCTGTCAGCCATTGCCATTCTAAGAGAATGAGGGAGGTGTACATAGTGAGTTCAGGCACCTCTTTTTCTTTTTCTTTTTTTGAAAAATAGCACTGAGCATAGTGAAATATAACTCAATAGCATTTCTGCAGTTTTCCTCACATAGCTGGAGTCTGGGGGTAACAACCATGCAGGAATGACTGTTCCCTAAATGGGGGGGGCTGAGGGGCGGTGACCCCACGCCCCCATTGCTACGTGGATACCAGGGTTCCCGTTAAAGGTGTCTTGGGGGGAGGCATTGTCCATACACCCAGAGGTTGTCATTGTACTCCCCCTCCAGTGGTGGCGAACTCTGAAGTTACCCAGATCCCCAGCTGGGGGCTGGGAAGGGTTAATGCCCAAATGCCTGAGCCAAGGTCTCCCTACATCTGAATCTTAATAAAGTTGTGGCCAATTTTAATCGCATAGCACGTTGTCTTGTGTCATTATTCTGCTCAGGGGCTGCCTGGGGTTTGGGGGACTCCGTCTAACCACGCAAAACTAATACATACCAAGCAGCCGAAGGCACTTATGTTTGGTTGTATCTGTCAGGGTTGAGCCAGATGCGGAGGAGTGGTGGCAAGCCCCCCCCCCCGGCGAGGCTGCACCCACGGAAGAACCTGGGGAAATGGAGGAGTTCGTACCTGGAGAAGACTGGTGGCGGCACTCCTCGGAAGAGGAAGAGTCAGATGGAGAGGGGGAAAGACCAGAACAGGAGGAGGAGGAAGTCGAGCCAGAATCAGGCCCTTGTGAGGAGAGAAACAGGCAGGGCCCTTCCCCTCCTCCCTTCTCAGCTGTAGAGCGTAGAGCTGAGAGACGCAGGGAACAATTAGAGGCAGCTGCAACTCGTAAGAGATGTGGTTACAGGCCAGCTACTTAAGAAAGGCTGGCTGCTCCCTTCGCTAGCACCTGCAACTGCTGTGCTGAGTGCATGGTTGCTCTTGCTCTTTCTGTTCCTGACTCCTGGCTTGTTCCTGGCTCCTGGCTTTTTCCTGACTGACTTGGCTGGTTCCTGACTTGGACTGTTTCCAACTTCAGCTTCTCCTGAACCCGTACTGATACCTGACTTCAGCTGACTTCTGACCCGGACTGTTCGACCTCGGCTTATCTAACTGACTGCTGCACTTCAGCATGCCAACTTGTTGGCGCCTTAACAGTATCTCTGCTCTGCCATTCTCACAGACTGCTCTTGGTACAAAAAACCATAAAGACAGTGGGCTGGATCATGGGGAGATGAACAGTTTCCTAGTGGAGTTTCCTGGCCCTGGCTGCTTTTGCCCAACCCTCCATGCTGAAAAAGACACTCTTGAGGATTGAGGGACAAGGACTGTAACTGGAAAAAAATGGGATTCTTTATTCTGCTGGTTCTGATCCCTTTAGCTTTTTCCTCACACATATGAATAACTGTGAATATCCATTTTGCAATATATTGATATAACACAATGTATTCCTTTGTTCTTCTTTCAACAGACAAAGACTGCAATTGAAAATCTTCGGGATAAATACCAAAAAAGGCCAGGAAGTATATTAAGAGCTCTTTCAGAACGATTTGATAAGCATTACAAAACTAACTAGTCCATATAAAACTGTTGCAGTGTTTCTGACAAGATGTCTGTAATAGGAATCATTCATAATTATGTTATTAAAGCTAAGCTGATATACACAGAAATGTGCCGGATGGTTTATTAATTATCTGGAAGGGACCCTAGCTCAGTAACTCAGCACCTGCTGGGCATACAGAAGGCTCTAGGTTTTCAAAGACATATAAATCTTGCCCTATCCTGCAATACTCCCAGAATGCCCCTTTTATAATGGGAAGGCAAGTGCTTAACTGAAACATGAAATAATATTACAAGTGAAAGAGTAATGTCTATAATTCACTTGTATTAAAATAGTGGCACCTCTTTTATGTTTATAAAAGTTCGCTCCAAGATTTAAGCCATATAATGTCTCAACCATATTGTAAACATATTGCAAAAAAGTAGAGAAACAAAAAAGTAGCCAGAATTGGTGGGAAAAGTGACTGACCTAACGAAAACAGCCAACTCAGCAATGAATCTGGATCTGGCAATCCAAGTGCAGTTAAACAGCTTGTAGAACCACATTTCGCAACAATAAGAAGTTTTCATTTTCTGTAGGACTTTATTGGTCTCTCACATCAGTTCATTGAAGCTTGCTGACATTTGTTTATGCACAACTATCTTAAGGTCTTGTGGAGCATTTCAATTGGACTGAGGTCTGGACTTTGACTAGGTCATTGATTCTGTTCTTTTCCAGCAATTCTGTGACAGATTTGCTGGTATGCTTGAGATCCTTGTCCTGTTAACAGCATGACTTGATTTTGGCCAAGCTTCAGCTGTTGAGCAAATTGCCTCACATTTGACTTTAGAATACTTTGGTATACAGAGGAGTTCATGGTTGACTCTATGACTCTAAGGTTCCCAGCTCCTGTGCCTGCAAAACAAGCCCAAATCATCACCCCAAGCTACCTGTGCTGATATGCTGTTTGGTTTTCACCAAAGGTGGTGCTGTGCATTAGTGCCAGACATCTCCACTTTCGTCTCATCTATTCCAGAAGTCTTGTGGTTTGTTCAGATGCAACTTTGCAAACCTAAGCTGTGCTGCCATGTATTGGATAATAGGATTATTCAGAAGGTATTGAATAATGAGGATCAGGTGAACAATCTTGGGGTCATTTTGAACTCACTGCTGTCCATGGATGCACAGGTTAATTCTGTGTTAATTCTGGTAGCCAGACTGGTGATAAGGAGTGGCCGCTGGCACCATATAACACCCAGCCTGGCCCCCTGTTCATTTCTGAGCAGAATTCAAAGTGTTGGTGTTGACCTTTAAAACCCAAAATGGCCCTGCCACTGTATATCCGAGGAGTGTCTCCACCATCCTCATTCAGCCCAGACACTAAGGTCCAGTTCTGAAGGCCTTTTGGCAGTTCCCTCACTGCAAGAAGTGCTAGTTACTGGTAGGTAGCCGTGTTGGTCTGCCATAGTCAAAACAAACAAACAAACAAACAAACAAAAATTCCTTCCAGTAGCACCTTCGAGAGTAACTAAGTTTGTTCTTGGCATGAGCTTTTGTGTGTATGCACACTTCAAGAAGCGCTGTTAAAGGGGACCAGGCAGGCTACACAACTTTCTGAAGGCAACCCTGTATCAGGAAGTTTTTAATTGATGATGTTTTGCTGTGTGTTTTTTTTATGTTGTAAGCCACCCAGAGTGACTGGAGCAACCAGGCTTTTACACACACAAAATTCTTTATATTTTAGCTCTTAAAAGACTCAAGTTTCCATCTTAGCTGATTTCTTTCTGCCATAGCCTTAATTATGAATACAATAGTAGGCTGATTAGGATTTAAGAATTTGTTGGGCATTTGTTCAAGAAGATGATGTGAACAAAGGCCAAAGCTTTCGATCTGAAAATCATTGGGTGTGTTGGGGAATGTTATTATAGAGATGGGAGGTAGATACTCTTTATGATGCCTGACAGTATTGGTGTCAGGGACTAAAAACGAAGAAGCAGAGGGATGGGAGGAATCTCCCCGCCCTTCTCCTGGACCTGGTGGGGGGGGGAGCTTTGAATTGCAGCTAAACTATGAGGGAGATAACCAGGCAGAGATAGGAGAGCAGCCAATCTATGCTGAATTGGGAGACTTAAGAGGGGGGGGGAAGCAGACAGTAGGAGATCATCCACCCCCTCGGATGCAATGGTCGCTGAGGGTACTAGAGCAGTGTACTCAATAATGTTTGGCAATGGAAAGCTTCCATAGGAGTCGATGCTGCTGGGGGAGGGGAAATGAGGAGTCAGAGTGAATAACTCCATCATGGCGTAAAAATTTGAATTCTTTGTGTTACAGCAGTGACAGAATAAATCATATGTAAAAGCCATCTTGTTTTCTCCTGGCTCCTTGAAAACATCGGGAAGGGAGGGAGAGATTGCTTCGGGCTGACTATTAGAGTCATTTGCAAGGTACCATGGCCATAGATTGTGCCATGGAAATAATAATTTGGTGCAAGTTTAGTTACAGTATGCTTCTTAGTCTTTAAATGGTTTATTTAATTTATTTATATTTATATCCTGCTTTTTGACAAAATTCCTCAAAGTGACTGGTTCCTTTTACTAAAATAATGATGCTAGAATAATGGAATCTACAGAAATACCTACAGAAAATATCCAAGTAAGCAGTCATGGGGAAATCCAATCACACCTGTTGCAATTTTTTATGTGGTATTCATTCAGAAGTGGCTCCATTCTTGTCACCCTGATAGCATCATTGATTGAAGTTCTCACTGCCTACATAGAGTTTCCACAATCAAGGGTGGAGAGCACCTTAGTGGGGCGTGCCACCCCATTTCAAAACCACGCCAGCTTAGTTGGAGGTGTGGGTGTACCTAGTCATTAAGGAGGCACAGCAAATGCAGGACACATTTTCTTACATGCCACTGCATTGCACAATGAGGGGTTACAGCAGTGGCAGAGTGTGATGGGGCACTACTGCTCACCTGACCTCTGACTGGTCACATTGCTGGAGCTTAACAGGATGTAGAGGAGGAAAGGAAAGTTGGAAGTGAGGTCAGCATGGTATACGCAGACAAGAAGGATTGGCTCCATCGATGTGTTTGAATCACATCCACCTTGCCACTATCTTCCCCGCTTTCCCTCTACCTCCAGATAAGTAGCAGAAGAAGAAGAAGAAGAAGAAGAAGAAGAAGAAGAAGAAGAAGAAGAAGAAGAAGAAGAAGAGTTTGGATTTGATATCCCGCTTTATCACTACCCTAAGGAGTCTCAAAGCAGGCTAACATTCTCCTTTCCCTTCCTCCCCCACAACAAACACTCTGTGAGGTGAGTGGGGCTGAGAGACTTCAAAGAAGTGTGACTAGCCCAAGGTCACCCAGCAGCTGCATGTGGAGGAGTGGAGATGCGAACCCCGTTCCCCGGATTATGAGTCTACCGCTCTTAACTACACCACCAGACTGGTGATGTGATATACTGGGTGAGTGGTGCTCCACGCAAATTCCTCAGCTGCTGGATTACAGAAAGTAACCCCCACCCCACCCCAATCAGATATCTGCTGCATCATAGTGAGTACTTTGATCCTGACTTAAATCAACTAAGTCAAATAGCAGGAATGATTTATTCCCCTTGTACAATTTTGAAGCAGTTATTTCCCATATTCTTTCTTTTCCCTTCACTACCATCTTACCTGCATATTGGAGAAACTGGCATCTCCTGAATATGCTGTACCAAGGAAAGGAAGGAAAGGCAAAGGGGGGGGGGGGAATAAAAGAAATGTGATCCTTCTCTAGTCCTTTTGCAGGCTTTCATTTTCTCAGTTGCTTCCCTATAAAATGCCACTAGTTCTAGGCATTCAGGTATGTTGAGACAGACCATTTGGCCAGTGGCTGCTGTTGCATTAGGGTGGATGTGGCAAATTCAGGCTGTGCATGGAAAAATGGCAACCTGCCCTCTGCCAGCCCCTTCACACTTATGACATGGGGACGCCACTGCCTGCCAGTTTCCTCCTTCTCGGTTTCTGTTGCCATTGGAATACTCAGCATGGACAAGTTCTAGGGGCATAACCACAATCAGTGCCTCTAGGTTTTCTTCCTGTTGGCATTCCTGCCTTCTGCACTACCCATCCCAACAGGTGCCTTTTTATTTCCCCTGCCCACATGCCAAAATAACCTTTACCTAGTTGGCCTTTACAAGGTTGGTGGCCTTCTGTGGCACATTTCTCTTGGCTACTTTCATATCACCTTCATGTTTGTTTGTTTGTTGAGAAATAAACATTAATACCTTCTTCCAATGATGTTGTCTTCTTGGTTCTTTAAAGGTGCAAGGAAATTTTTATGTGAGGGGAAACAATACTCTTAAGATTTAGTGTCAGGAGTATAACGTATTCCTGGACACCGCAGAGTTACACTTTTACACATTTGTTTGTTCTTCACTTTGTTCAATGGCTTTGTTAACACATCTGCAACATTCTGATCACTTGGTACATAGATACATGAAATTAAATTGTTCTGTACACTGCATCTTACATTTTGATATTTCACTGACACATGTTTTGAACGTGACTTAAAACTTTCAGTATTACTCAAGGCAATGCACGCTTGATTATCAATGCAAACTTGTATTGGCTTTTCACAGTTTACATTCAGATCTGTTAACAATTGCTTGAAATACGTCAATTCTGAACATAACTCACTTAAAGACGCAAATTCAGATTCTGTCGAAGAAACACTCACTATACTCTGTTTCCTTCACTTCCAGCTAATTAAAGCTCCTCCGAACATAATGACCAAACCTGTAACAGATTTTCTATCCGGTAAATTTGCCCAATCACTATCTGAATAACAATGTAACAGTTCATCTCCTGCAGAACTAAGTTTTAACACATGGCCAATTGTTTGTTTCAAATACCTTAGCAAAAATTTCACTGCTTTCCAGGCATTAAGCGATGGCTTAGATACCTGCCTGCTAAGTATTCCTACTGCGTAACTTATATCAGGTCTTGACCATTGACTCAGAAACATTAAACTTCCAATTGCTGACTGATATAACTCTGGATGTTCAAACATAGGACTTTCATCTGTGTGAAGTGATTTAATGAATCCTAGTTCCATAGGAATAGCAGATCCTTTACAGTCTTGCATGTTATATGTTGCCAGAAGCTGTTTAATTTTGCTCTGCTGACTGATTAAACAACTCCCATCCTTTGCCCAGCACACTTCCAGACCTAGATAAGACT
The DNA here is from genome assembly GCA_900245905.1 of Lacerta viridis. Lineage (NCBI taxonomy): Eukaryota > Metazoa > Chordata > Lepidosauria > Squamata > Lacertidae > Lacerta > Lacerta viridis. The sequence continues at coordinate 3,201,947 of OFHU01000837.1, read as the reverse complement.
TAATTGGACCAAGATCTTTCACTTTAAACTTTTTGGATAGTTGTGCAGCAAATGCTTTAGTTTGTTTGTCTGACTTACTCATGTGTAACAAGTCATCAACATACACAAGGCAATACTCTTGTTTGTCACCAGTCCCACGCACGTAGACACAGTTATCAGCTACACTTTGTCGAAATTGGAATGAAATTAAAGCTTCATGTAAACATTTATTCCAAGATCTCGCGGCCTGCCGAAGACCATAAAGAGCTTTATTGAGTTTTAACACTCCGTTACCCGTCTCATACCCGGGTGGCTCAGCAAGATAAATGTCTTCATTCAAAGGTGCATGTAAATATGCGGTTTGTATGTCAAAATGGTTGACTTTAAGCTTTCGCTTCGCTGCTATGGCTAGCAGTAACCTGACACTCTCACTTTTAGCTGTAGGTGCAAAGGTTTCATCAAAGTCTAAACCAGGCTTTTGAGAAAAACCTTGCGCTACTAAGCGAGCCTTGTATTTGTGTCCTCCTGTAACCAAAGGTTTAAGTTTGTACACCCACTTGCACCCAATCACCTTCACTCCCTTAGGTGTTGCCACAGGTGTAAACACCTCATGCTCATTAAGAGATGCCATTTCTTCATTCATGGCTTGTCTCCACAAATCTGCCTGTTGTTGTGGCAATGCTAAAACTTCCTGGAAACTTTGAGGCTCTATCGTTACATTACATACATTGTCTGTGCTAGAACAGTAACGATTTGGAGGTACTCCTTTGTTTTTACGCTGTGATCTCCTAGGAGTAAAAGTTTCATCCATTTCATTTCCCCCCTCAGACATTCGCCCCCCTTGCTGTTGCTTAGGAACAGGCGACGACTGATCTGCCTCTTGCTTTGGAGATAACAACTCAGCACTTTTCTCCCCCACAGTTTCTGAACTCTGAGTCTCTTTTTCACTTTCAAGCCTCTGGGAATCAAACCAAACCTCTGTGTTTGCATGCAATTTCTCCCAGCCAGCGTGCTCACAAAACTTGGCATTTCTAGATATCACAATTCCATTAGTACCTTCAGCAAATCTGTAACCCTTTGAAAACTCTTGGTAGCCTACAAAAATTAATTGCTTAGATTTAGGCTCCCCTTTCTTTCTCATTTGCTTTGGAATCTGTACCCACGCTTTAGAACCAAAAACATGTAGATGATCTATCTTAGGTTTCTTTCCAAACAATTTGAAATAAGGAGTAGTACCAATAGTTTGATGGAACAGCCTATTCTGAATATAACACGAAGTTAACATACTTTCAGCCCAATAAGACATAGGTAACCCAGCATCCTCCAACATTGAATGCATCATGTCCTGCAACGATCTATTCTTGCGTTCTGCCACACCATTCTCTTGTGGACTAAAAACATTACTTTTCCGATGCCCAATACCACGTTTCTGCAACCAATCTCTGAAAGCATTAGACATGAATTCACCTCCTCGATCGCTCTGAATTCTTTTCACCTTGACAGAAAAAAACCTCTCCACTGATGCTACCCAGCTTTTGAATTTGGTAAATACATCTCCCTTGTGTTTCATGGGATAGGCCCAAGAAAAACGTGTTGCATCGTCCACAATTGTTAGAGAAAAACGCGTTCCACCCCTGCTTACAGCAAATGGACCAATTACATCCAAATGAACAAGCTGTAGTGGTTCGTCACTCACTCTATCACTCTATCAGCTAACTCAGGCATTTTCAAAACACTTTTCCATCCAGCATGGCCTAGCTTCCTATGCAGTAAATGTAAACAGTTGTTATGCATAGCTTTGTTGCTTAACACAGGTTGAGAATTACTGACCACTGCTGCAACTGAAGAACCAGCTTTAAGTTTAAACAAACCATCTTCTGGCTTAGCAATGCCAAGAATCTCACCATTCTTTTTAATAATACAGCTGTTGTTTTCAAAATGAACTTTAAACCCAGCTTTAAGCAAACAATCAACTGACATTAAATTGCTTCTTAGTGATGGTACATACAGCACATTCTCCAGGCACTCACGCAGACAAGGAACATATACAGAACCCCCTGAATGTACCTCAGAAGTTCTCCCATCAGCTAAAGCTACCTGACTGCTTTGTGTTTGGCCCTTAGAAACAAAAACTTTCTCTGAATTTACGATGTGTCGAGAAGCTCCTGAATCTACCACCCAGACAGTCTGTTTCTCATCAGCACACTTAACCACGGCAGTCACAAGTTGCGCTGACTTGGTGCGTTTGAAGAATTTCTTCTGTCTTTGCTGCTGCTCCTGACGCTGCTGCTGCTCCTGTCGCTGCTGCTGCTTGGCCGCCTCCGGACACCATTTTCTCAGATGCCGCGTTGACGCACAGCGATAGCACCGACGCACAGCATAAGCGGACTCTTCACCAGACGCCGGACACGGACGTTGTTGTTGCTTCCCTTCTGGAACGCTGCTTGCATTCTTTACAAGCCGACCGCTTGCCGAAGCCTCTGAAATTAACGACCTGTCCTCCCGCTTCTGCCATTCTTCCAGCAAACGCCCAGTTACGTAATTAACAGTCAAATCTTCTTCTTTCATCGCTTCAAATGTCATGACTAGATTGTCCCAGCTTTCAGGAAGAGAGCTCAAAATTATAGACACTTTCTCCTGCTGGTCTAATACACAGTCTCTTTCTTGAAGCGCTACAAACTTCATCTGCAAACTGTGCAAATGATCTTGCATTGTAACTCCAGGCTGCAACATTGCTTTGTACAACGCCTTGCGAAGAAACAGTTTGGAACATGCTGTCTCACGCACATGAAGGTCTTTCAACGCCTTCCACACGCCTTTTGCCGACTTAATCCCTCTCACATGCGGTAACTGAGAGTCTTCCAGCCCCAAGACTATGGTGGCCCTTGCTCTTTGGTCTCTGTCCTGCTCTTCTTCATCAGGCTTTGCAGGTGGCTTATTTACTGCCTGCCAGAGTTTCTCCCTCTGTAACACAGCCTGCATACGCTCAGACCATAAGCAAGTAGTTGTGGTCATTCAGACGCTCAAACGCCATCTGAAACGGTTGAGAAGCCATCTGAGAGCAATGTTTCCTAACAACCCAGGAACCAGCTACTCACAGCTTCCGAGAGAGAACACAGGAATCCACAGCATCCAGCAATGACACGCTGCAGCTGTTGTCTGTCTTGTGCAGTTCCACGCGTCCACAGCTTCACCAGCTTCAGCCAATCACCAACCACAATCTGGAACTTCCATAACCTCTTAAGATTTAGTGTCAGGAGTATAACGTATTCCTGGACACCGCAGAGTTAGACGCAGACTTTTCTGGAAGCTTCTGGCTGTTGTGAAATTGACTAGACAGCTCAACGCAGGAACTCAGCAACTCACTGGATAACTATATACAGTATTTATTGATTGAAGCAACTAGCATCCATAAGTTACTATTTACAGACTTTACAAAATAAAAGAAACAAAACATAAAATCTTTCCTCTCTGTCTCTCTACACTGACCACGTTCTCCACACACTAACCACACAGCTCTCACACAGAGCTCACCTTATCAGGAAATCATTGACCAATCACAAGGTCGTTGCTAAGGGTCTGAGAGAGAGCAATCTGGGCTTTCTGCCAACTGTTAATTGCTTGAAGATAAGACAGCTGCATTTCTGCACGTAGGCAACTCTGAAATCTCTAACAAATACTTCTGTCAGCAAGGGTTGCTTGGCCAAATGACCCCATGGTGTCACATAATCTTGGTCAGATGCCTCCCTCAGCAATCTAGCCACCCTATTCAACACCCGCTGGTATTTCTTTATCAGGCCCAAGGACAGTTCCACATAGAACACATTGCACGAATGCAGCCTCAAGTTACCAACCAACACCTGGAGCACAGTGCTCAAGTGGGAACCTGGCCTTGCAGTTGGTTCATTTTATGATAAAGGTAATTCATCAAGGTGACCAGGGCTGATTCAGTTCTGAATTCAGGTCTGAACCAAGAATTTAATGAATTGGGGCTTCTGGGTTAGCTTCTGTTGCAGCCAGGTCATGAATCACCAGGGTTGTGACTTGGGTGGTTCATCCATAGAGGGAGAGAGGAGAATGGAGGCAACGGGAACTTTAAACTCAAGAAGGGAAATTTCTGAGTTTGAGGCAAGGAGCAGTGCGGATATAGGGCTGGAAGCACAATTTAATATTTAGCAAAAAGGAGAGAAGAGCCCTAGCACAATCGTATCACTCATCCCTCTATGGAATGCCTCAAGATGGGGCACAGTTTAGCGGCTAAAATTCCAAACAAAGAAGGAATACCCAGAGTGAAGCTAAACTTTTTTAAAAAAATAGGGTTGAACTTTCCAGAGATGAGATGAGAATGTTGAGAACATTATTATTAAAGGATTGGCCGACTGGATGCAGCTCCAAGAAGAAGACGTATCTATTTGTGTGGATAAAGCATTCAGACTGAAATCAAGGCACACACGTGCTAACAGCTGGCCTGGAGATTGTTTAGTCTTTTTAAATGCAAGAATTTTGAGAGACAAGATTATGCAACAGAAAAGGACACAAAAATTGAAAATAGATGACAAAGAAATTGTCTTCATGCGAGAAGTACCTCCGCGCCTGCTGAGAAAAAGATCAAAATATAAGTTCCTGACAGATGCATTAAAAAGAAATAATATCTATTACAAATGGGAATTCCCAGAAGGGATTTCCTTCACCTATAAAGAGAGCAGCAAAAGACTAACCACTGACCTAGAGATAGAGAAGTTCTGGAGGAAATATGAAAAACCATTGGGGGAAGGGAAAGCAGTGGGAAAGAAAGGAGAAAAAAGGATAAAGAAGGAACAGATAGTGAGAAAGATTAGAAAAGGGAAAGTAAAATAGCAAGATAGTTTGATAAACTAACCCAATCTCTAACACTTCGACATGTGATTTCAAAAGTATAATATATTGTTAAGTTTGAGTGTTGATTTATGTTTCCTTATTTTGTTTGCTTTTGCTTTTGTTATATTTGTTGGTTTGCAGTAATAAAATGTTCACATCATTCTCTTGGGAGAAAGTAAAGTAAAGAAGAGAAAAATAAAGATGAAGCAATTGAAATGGAATTAAAGATTATCTCTTGGAACGTTAACAGGTTAAATAATAAGGTTAAGAGGAATAAGGTGGAACATTTATTATGTAAGAACAAATTAAATATAATTTGTCTCCAAGGAATCACCGTATTACAATATTACAACACCATATTACAAGGAATCACCGTAGATTGTTAGTGAACAGGAAGTTAGGAGAAGAATTTATATCATCAGATGAGACAAAAAAGAGATTGTTAGTGAACAGGAAGTTAGGAGAAGAATTTATATCATCAGATGAGACAAAAAAGAGGGGTGGTGCTATATATTAATCCAAAGTTAAAGCCAGAACAAATAGCTAAAGATAATGAAGGCAGAATTATCGTTGTAAGAATTCAAGTGAAATTAGAAAAAATATAGTAGGAATATATGCACCCAATGAAAAAAGAACAGAATTCTACTGAAAGGTAGAAAATACATTATTAGATTTCTGTGACCAAAAAATCATATTACTCGGGGATCTAAATGGTGTGGTGTCACCAGAAATGGTTAAAATGGGTAAAGATAGAGGCAATAAAGATGGGAAATTGACAAAGACTTTCTTTCAACTGGCAGACAAATTAGACCTTCAAGATGCTTGGAGGTGTAGACACACCTCTCAGAAGCAATTTACATTTTATTCCCACCCTAATAATTCGGAAAGCAAAATAGATTCAATATGGACAACTAAAGAGTTATTAATGAGATGTAAGAAAATTGATATATTGCCAAGAAGTCTTTCTGACCATAACCCAGTATATATGGAGATATTGGGGAAAATGAAAGTAGTTAAGCAGTGGAGATTAAATGAGCTATTATTAGAAGATTAGAAGAAGAAAGCGGAAATTGTCCTAAAAGATAATTTTGAGAAGAATTTAAATCAGGGAATATAAATACAGTATGGGATGCAGAGAAAGCAGTAATTAGGGGTTTCTTTATAAGCCAGAGTACCTGGCAAAGAAGGGAAAAGGAAAAGAAGTTAGAAGACCTACTAAAGGAAATAAGGGGAAATGAATTGGATTTAGGGAAAGTAAAGAGTGAGAAAAAAGAGGAGCTAAAAGGGAATATCAAATTATTACAGAATCAGGTTTCTACAATCTTAGATAAAGAAATTGAGAACAAAATAAGATATTTAAAACAAAGAAATTTTGAATATTCAAATAAATCAGGAAGATATATGGCCTGGCAATTAAAGAAAAAGAAAAAAGAAAAAATTGATAAATTAGTAGAAGAAGGAAAAATGATTGTAGATCCAAAAGAAATTTCAGACTCTTTCAGTTCTATACTAGATTGTGTATGGAAGAAAAATCTGACCAAATAGATATAGGAAACTATATTAAAAAAAAACCTTGCTGGAGTGGTTGAGGTCGGCAAAGTTCTTCACAAAGCTTGACTGGGGGGGGGAGCTATAACTTGATAAGGATAAGAGAAGGAAATGAGTGGAAGACCACCTTTTGTACCAGATACGTCAGTTTTGATTATTTAGTCATGCGTAAGCTGACTCTGTCAGAGCAGAACTACACCATCTGGGAGAAGGAATTGCTTGCTATATGGGACGCTCTGGAAATGTGGCGACACTTCCTGGAGGGGGCCCAACATACAGTGGAGGTGCACACTGATCAATGTAATCTAGAACACTGGCAGATGGCTTGGCATCTTAACCAGAGGCAGATAAGGTGGACACAATTCTTTGCCAGATTCAACTTCAGAGTGCAGTATGTGGTGGGCCCACAGAACTAAAGAGCAGGTGCTCTTTCAAAGAAACTGGAGTATCTGGAAGAGGAGGCTACCCTACTGCTGAGGCACATCCTCAGACCGGCTACAGATAGCAGCAGTCTCAGCAGCAGATGCTCGACTTCCAGAAACAAACTGCCGAGGATGAGTTTGCAAGGGGGAACAATAGAGGCAATACAGAGATAGTGCTGCAGACGGCTTTGCGGAAAGAGGTGGATTGTTGTACAAGGGAACAGTGCTGTATGTCCCAGAGGAGGATCTCCATACCAAGGTTTTGAAGCAGTGTCATGACAGACGCATTGCAGGGCATTTTGGGCACGGTGTATCATCCCGTCCCCCCCGCGCAGCTCACCCCAGCCAAAGGGCTAACTATGCCACTGGGGCGCAGATCACCATTCCAGTCTTCTTGAAGCAGCACCACTCCCAATGCCCTATTGGTGGCGTTGGTCTCCACCACCACCAGCTGCTGGGGGTCGGCATGGGCTAGATACTCCGAGATGAATACGGCCTTGAGTTGCTCGAATGCCTGCTGAGCCTCTGCTATCCACAGGAAGGGTTTTTGTTTTTTTTTTACCCTCAAACAGTCCATAAGAGGCACCGTGAGCCTGCAGTAGCTGGACACGAACTTGTGATAGGAGTTCGCGAACCCCAATAACCTTTGCAAGCCCTTCTTGGTTTTTGGGCTCCTTCCACCACTCTACCACTTGCACCTTGGCCAGATCCATGTGCATTCCACTCGGCATTATACGGTACCCCAAGAACTCTACTTCTGAAACTCTATTTCTCCAACTTCGTGTAAAGGTAATGCTCTCTCAGCCTTCGTAGCACCTCCATCATGTGACGTACATGCTGCTCTGGGTTCTTGAAATAGATCAGAAGATAAGAAATGACATGTGTGTCCACCAGGTTCCCCAACACGTGGTTGATGAATGCTTGGAATGTCGCTGTCCCTGACTGCAACCCGAAAGGGATGACCAAGTATTCAAAACTGCCATAACTGCAGAACGTTGTCTTCCACTCATCTCTCCCCCTTATACATATCAAATTGTACGCCCCCCCTCAAGTCCAGCTTTGTGAAAATCTTTGCAAACTTCAACCTCTCCAGCAAATCCACAATACATGGTAAGGGGTAGCGACTGGGCACCATGATGCAGATAATCTGGTGAAAGTCCACACAGAGACACAGTTCAGGCGTGTCTTTTTTCTTTACAAACAGCATGGAAGATCCCTCTGGCACCATGGATGGCCAGGTAAAACCCCATGCCAGGTTCTTATTGAGAAACTCCCTGAGGGCAGTTAGCTCCTTCTCAGACATTGGATAGACATTGGCTTCTGGGCATCTGAGCCCCCAATAGGATGCCTATTTTACAGTCATAAGCTCGATGTGGAGGCAAACTGTCTGCCTCCTTCTCACAGAACACGTCCCAGTAGGCCTTGTATTGGGGTGGCAACTGCCCTTCCTCTCCTGTTAGGAGTCCCAATACTTCCACCCCCCCCCCCTTGCGGTGGGTGCTACTGGGGCTTCAATACTTAAGCAGTAAGTATTTTCCTTGGTTTTATTTTCTGGAAAATCTGCTGCTCTCTAGGAAGGAAGTTCGAGGCAGCCTACTACAGGAGTGCATTGGAGTCCAGAGATCACAGTTTGACAGCTGGGTCAGCCCAGCAACAAATGGAACCGCAAACCCGTTGTGAATTCACTTTTGACCTACATAGGAACCTTCAGCGTCCTGGTCATCCCCAAGATGCAGCGCTAGGATTCAGTATTGTAAACAGATTGTGTTATTAAGGTTTACCGTATTTTTTGCTCCATAGGGCGCACTGGACCATAGGGCGCACCTCTTTTTAGAGGAGGAAACCCAGGAATTTTTTTCCTGGTTTTCCTCCTCTAAAAGCCCTGTTTTTTTGAGGATCAGCTAAAAGTTTTGCAGCTTTTTTTGCAAAGGGGGAAAAGCAAAGCTCCTTTTGCAAAGGGGGAAAAGCAAAGAGGAAAAGCCCCGTTTTTATGGGGTTCAACTCACATTTCTGCAGCTTCTAAAGGAAAGGGAGCCTTTTCTACAGTTTCCAGACAGATAATCTAATCAGCCAGTCACATGTCGCTGGGGAAACAAACAACCTCCCTCTGCAGCACATTCAACAAAGGAGGGCGGGGGGCTGAAAGGGAGCCAGGACTCTTATCTCTCTCCCGATCTCTTGCTGATCAGCTGCTGAGCGGGTCCTTTCAACACCCCCTTTTCTCTTTGTAAAATAAAAAGCATGATCCTCTTTTGGCCCCTGGGCAATTCAGCTCCAGGGACCACCATTCGCTCCATAAGATGCACAGATATTTCCCCTTACTTTTTAGGAGGAAAAAAAGTGTGTCTTATGGAGCGAAAAATATGGTGTGTATTGCAGGGTGATCCTATTGCATACATATATTGTACCTTACTTGAAAGGGGAGAGGCTACCTGGAAAGGGAGGTAACACACTTATCACAATACCTACATTTACTCCTTAGTCAATAGCTGGTTTTCTGTGACACAGTATGCTATTGTACAATATGACTGCTATTGTAGATGTCGAAGACTCCAAAAAAGAAAGTTAGAACAAACTAATCATGTCAAACAAATTAAACAAGGCAAGGCTATCAAATTATTTCTCCCCTGTTGATCAAACCCCTTAATATAGGAAAGTACTACTATTCTGTCATTACGAACACCTCTCCCCTCAAAAATAGAGTAAAACAGACCACCATATGTGTATGTGATTATTACTCTGAATTGAAGAGACAGATCCAATGGAAAAGCTTTTCCTGATGCAGCGCTAGGATTCAGTACTGTATTGTAAACAGAACATACAGTATTACTATGGTTTAGGTATTGTAGGATATCTTGTATATACACCTGGACCCCATAATTTACATTTAATTACAAATGGCTACAACCAGGTAGCAGACACCTTTAGCCTTCCCTCTTTTTCACAGTGCTTTGTTTCCTCATACAGATGGCACACCTATCACAATCTCTATAAACCTCCAAATAAAGGGACATGTCGCCATAGGGGTGGAAATTAGTCTATGAAAAAGTGCACCAGACAAGACTTCTGCTGCTCCCAGAGAGAGGTGACTGAATTAAAGGAAATTTAGACTTACCAGGAATGTAAGTAAACGTTTTTGTTCAGTGAATCATAAAATGTAGAGTTGGAAGGGGCCCCAAGGGTCATTTAGTCATCCCCTGCAGTGCAGGAATCTCAACAGTCTCTCATCCAGTTTGAAACCATACTGGGCCCTGCTTTGTTTGCAAATGTGCTAGAAGTTGTGTTATTTGTCACTTCCTGTGCAGGGGTCAGCAGACAGACACACACACACACACAGAGAGAGAGAGAGAGAGAGAGAGAGGGGAGAGAGAGAGTCTTTCAGTGTGCTTTAGGTCTGGGCGATATCAGGTTTACAACATCACAATATATTACCAGCTAAATGCCACAATATCTCAATACATCACATGATATATCTGCGGCTGCAGAGGGCCTTGCCGGGCTCTTGAAGAAGTGACCCTTTCTCACTTTCCTTAATACTTCAGCAGTGGGGTTTGGTGAGACCTTTATAAAAAAGTATAAAATCAATCTATAATGAGCAGACGGACAATATAATTGTAAACAACACATCAGAAAAATATATGATATATAAAGGGACGAGGCAAGGTTGCTCAATGACCCCGCTGTTATTTATATTAATATTAGAAGCACTGGCTCAAAATATAAGGATTAATAATAAAATCAATGGAATAAGAGTGGGCCAACAAAATTACAAATTAAAAGCATTTTTGAATGAGATCATATTAACCTTAGAACAACCAAGAATGAGCATACTGGAAGTTATAGAAGAGATAAGCAGATTTGTAAAATTGGCCAGCTGCAAACAAAATAAAGGGAAAATCAAGATGGTGCTAAAAAAAAAAAAAATAATCAAACAAAAAAAGACATTGAATTGGAATGTGGGTGGAAAATAGAGAAAAAAATAAAATATCTGGGGATCTGGTTAACAATAAAAAACAAAATATCTATCAAGACAACTACGTAAAAGCTTGGAAAGAAACAAAGATTTGGAAATATGGGAGGGAATGAAGCTATCACTGTTTTGGCTGTCAAAATGAATGTCCTTCCAAAAAAAATAAAAATAAAAAATTCCTTTCCAGTAGCACCTTAGAGACCAACTAAGTTTGTTCTTGGTATGAGCTTTCGTGTGCATGCACACTTCTTCAGATACACTGAGACGGAAGTCACCAAACCCTTAAATACAGTGAGGGAGTGGGGAGGGGTATTACTCAGAAGGGTGGTGGGAATGGGTGATCAGCTGATAGGTGTGGAAAACCTGTTGACGACTCTTAACGGCTGCAATTAGTCTTGCAGGGAAAGGCAAGGGGTGAGATGGCTAAAGATAGCTTTGTCATGTATAATGAGATAAGAATCCAATGTCTTTGTTCAGACCAGGTTTCTCCATGGTTTTAAGTTTGGTGATTAGTTGCAATTCAGCCACTTCTCTTTCCAGTCTATTTCTGAAATTTCTTTGTATTAAGACAGCTACTTTGAGATCTTTTATAGAATGTCCTGGGAGATTGAAGTGTTCTCCTACTGGTTTCTCTGTCTTGTGATTCCTGATATCAGATTTATGTCCATTTATCCTTTGGCGTAGGGTTTGGCCTGTTTGTCCAATATAGAGAGCTGAAGGGCACTGTTGGCATTTGATTGCATACACAATGTTGGAAGATGAGCAATTAAATAGTCCTGAGATGGTATGTTTGATGTTGTTGGGGCCAGTAATGGTGTTGTCCGGGTTTATGTGGCAGCAAAGTTGGCATCTGAGTTTATTGCAGGCTCTGGTACCAGTGTCCATGTTGAGTCCTGTTGTTGTATTATTGTGGGTGAGGAGCTGTTTGAGATTGGGTGGCTGTCTGTAGGCGATGAAGGGTCTTCCTCCCAGAGCTTGAGAAAGAGAACTGTCATTGTCTAGGAGAGGTTGTAGATCTCTGATGATGCGTTGTACTGTTTTAACTTGGGAGCTGTATGTGATTACTAGTGGTGTTCTGTTATTTTCTTTTTTGGGTCTGTCTTGCAGCAAGTTCTCTCTGGGTATCAGTCTGGCTCTGTTGATCTGTTGTTTAACTTCATCAGGTGGATATTTTAGTTCTAAAAAGGTTTGCTGTAGATCTCTTAGGTGAGAGTCTCTGTCTGTAGAGTTGGAACAGATGCGGCTGTAACGTAGGGCCTGGCTATATACAATGGATTGTTTGGTATGTTTGGGATGGTAGCTAGAAGCATGTAGATATGTTTGTCGGTCAGTTGGTTTACGGTATAAGGTGGTGTCTATGTGTCCATCCTGTATTTTTATAGTAGTGTCCAAAAAATGTATTTCTTGCATAGATTGGTTCATTGTTAGGTTGATGGTGGGGTGAAAGTCATTGAATGTCTGGTGGAAGGTGTCCAGGGTCTGTTGACCATGTGTCCAGATAATAAAAATATTGTCAATGTATCGCAGGTACAAGAGAGGTTTGAGTGGGTAGGAGTTTAGGAAACGTTGTTCTAAATCTGCCATGAAGATGTTGGCATACTGTGGGGCCATGCGGGTGCCCATTGCTGTGCCGCTGATCTGAAGGAACAGATCCTCACCAAATTTGAAGTTGTTGTGGGTAAGGACAAAATGACAGAGTTTGGTAGCAAAGTCCGCTGTGGTTTTATCTGAAATGGTGTTCCTTATAGCTTGTAAACCATCGTTGTGTGGGATGTTGGTATACAGAGATTCCACATCCATAGTGACTAGAATAGTATTGTTAGGAAGGTTATTCAAAGATTGTATTTTTCTCAGAAAATCTGTGGTGTCACGTACGTAGCTGGGAGCACTGATGGCATATGGTTTCAGAACAGAGTCCATATAACCGGAAACCCCCACTGTAATGGTGCCAATACCTGAGATGATGGGGCGTCCTGGATTTCCTGGTTTGTGTATTTTGGGTAGAAGATAGAAAGTTCCTGGTCGAGGTTCTGCTGGTGTGTTCCTGAGGATCTGTTCTTGGATGTGTGGGGGTAGCTCCTTAACAATCTTGTTCAGTTCTTTTTTGTATTCTTCTGTGGGGTCTGAGTCCAATTTTATGTAAAAGGTGGTATTGGAAAGTTGTCTGTGAGCCTCCTGGATGTAATCAGTTTTGTTCATGATGACGACAGCTCCACCCTTGTCCGCCTCTTTAATTATAATGTCTGGGTTGTTCCTGAGATTATCTATGGCTCTCCTTTCAGCATGGTTTAGATTTTGTTGTAAGCGATGGTGTTTTCTGGTCACATCCGTTTGGATTCTGCGGCGGAAGCAATCAATGTACAGATCTAGTGTGGTATTGCGTCCATCAGGAGGGGTCCATGTGGAGTCCCTTTTTGTGTAACATTTTTTCGGTGGTGGTTGGTGGTCAATGTTCTGTTCATTAATGTGTTTGGAGGGTGGTGGATGTTCCCCAGTAGGTTGAGAGATGTTGTGTTGTGAAGATGTTGTTTGTTCTTTGTCTTGTTCTTGTGTGTGTTGGAAGTACTCCTTCAGGCGTAAACGGCGGAAAAATGCTTCCAAGTCCCCATAGAACTGAATCATGTGTGGGGATTTGGCAGGGCAGAATGATAGTCCACGTGAAAGGATTGATTCCTCAGCTGGGCTGAGTGTTTGCTGTGAGAGATTGATGATATTGTTGATCTTGTTGTTTTGATTGGTAGCCTGTAGGTTGGAAAGGTTAGAAAGTTTTTTGTTTTTCTGTTTTTTCAGTAACTCCTGTTGTTGTGATATTGGGTCATAAAAGCTTTGACCCAAGTGGTGCTGCTGGCTGGGACTGCAATCAATCACCTTTACGATCTTCTCCAATATCAATGGCGCCCAGGCACACTTCTGCTGCACTCTGAGCGTTCTTCCAGTAGCAGAGTGCAACGCAGCGACAAGATGGCTTGTTGAGGTCTGCTTCTTCGTGGTGTCTGAAATAATGTGACACACACCAGTGCTACTAATCTTAACTAAGCTTTATTTAGTAGCACACACACAAGTCCTACAGACTCAAGCTGCATGTCTGCAACAAACAAAGGAATCACATTCAGCAGTAACAGTACACTGAACACGCACTAAGGGGAAAGTGAAACCAAACCTCCCCTTTTTCTAGACAAAGGAAAAGTGCCCGTATTACAGTGGGCAAGGCTCCCAGGATCAGAACGCCTCTTGCATCATTAACTCTAAGATGCCCAGAAAACCTGACAACTCCAGTTGAGAGTGGTAAATGGTTTGTTTTTCCTTGTGGAACTCCTGCCAAACTGGGTGAATCCTAATAGAGTTGTCCAGTACAGAGAGTTCCTCCTTTATTATCTTCTGTTTGGAGTACAAAAATGCTATTTCTATTTCAAAATGTCCCAATTATAAATAATATTTGATGTTTAAAGAAAAAATATTAAGGTTCATATGGCAGGGAAAGAAGCCCAGAGTAAAATATAAAATTATGATTGATGGAAAAGAAAGAGGAGATTTGCCCTGCCAGACATTCAAATTACTTTGAGGCATCATGCCTATGTTAGATAAAACATGCTCTCGGTTACTGTTTTTTGAAAATGCAAAAAACAAAACAAAACAAAGCAGTGGAATGAAACCAGCTTGCTTTACGACAGATAAATGATGGAGTCATATATTTGTTATTTTGTAAATCTCCATGATGGACGTTAGAAAGACAATACGGCAACTTGGCAAGTTACAGTGGGGAAAACTAGGAAAATATTAAATAGCATGAGATTTTCATGTAATCATGAATGCTTCTGGGATGGCAGATCAAACCAATGTACATACTGCATTTTCTGTTTTCCAGGTAAACAGTGGGGAAAATAGCATCACAACAGAAGAAAATTTCACTTTATATATTTATTTCATTGGCGTACACTTGGTGCCTCAGATCAGGAAATAATGAGCTGGTTTACTCAAATGCTGCAGAACTTGATAAGTTTTCCTTATTTAGAAGAATACCTGAGCTCAGTGGTTCACCCTTGGTGGTTTCGAAAGCTTCTGGTTTTGCTTTGTTCATTAACAATAGATATATATTTGGCTGGTTGCGCTTCCTCATTTTTCCTATATGTTTACATGAAGATGAATAAGCACCAAGAAACTGGTTATGAAAGCAAAATTTGGGAAAAGCCAAGGAGATTTGTGGCTCATATTGTAGATATATATGGAAAGATATGGCATGGTGAGTAAATGCTTCTTTCATAGCAATAATTCTTTCTTATGAGTCACTATAATTACATAGGACTGAGGATCAGAATTTCAGGCTTGAAGCACTGGAACAATAGTTGCCACTGTGAATGAGGACTGGACCTCTGAACCCACCCCAGAGTCACAACAGCTACAAGTTTGGGTTGGCTATATAAGGATCACAGCAAAGGCATGGCTATTTGTGTATGCAATAAGAAAAACCAAAACATTTTATGAAGAATGAAACTAAGGCGGTTCTGTGAACCGCCCTGAGGCCTCCAAGTATAGGGCGGTATATAAATTTGATAAATAAATAATAAAATAAATAAATAAGACAGATTACAGAAGAAAGGGTCAGTTGGTGGCTGCATAAACACCATATATTTAAACCACATTTAAAGTACAGTGGTACCCCGCAAGATGAATGCCTCGCACAACGAAAAACTCGCAAAACGAAAGGGTTTTGTGATTTTTTAGTTGACTCGCGAGACGAATTCGTCTATGGCCATGCTTCGCAAGAAGTATTTGCAGTACCACTGTATGACGGATGGAGCCACGCCGCGCCGCATTTTAAAGCTGCAGCGAACGAACAGCAGCACTGCTGTTCACTCGCTGCAGGCTTAAAACGCGGCGCGGCGCGACTCCGGTGCCGGTCGGAAGGGGCGCCGGCCAATCGCGCCCACCATCTTGGGTGGACTGCACATGTCTGTACAAGATGGCAGACGCGATCGGCCGGCACCCCTTTCGACCGGAGTTGCGTCGCGCTGCGTTTTAAAGCTGCAGCGAGCGAACAGCTTCCCACAGGTCTCATGTTACCAAAACATTTTATGAAGAATGAAACTGAGGATGGCAGATACAGTGGTACCTCGACTTACGAATTACTCGACATACGAATTTTTCAACTTACGAATGAAAAAAGTGCCCGCACGCCTATGAATTTTTCGACATCCGAAGGACATCCGTTGGTGGTTTTAGATGGGGTTTACTCGACTTATGATTTTTTTTTAATTTTTCGTTTCCAATGCATTCCTATGGGGAAATCGCTTTTTTTAACTTATGAATTTTTCGACCTACGAATGTGCATTCGGAACGGATTAAATTCGTAAATTGAGGTACCACTGTATCCTGTTTGGGGGTCAAATGATATCTGGAATGCCACAACTTTCCCCACCCCTGCTTTAAAACCTACTGAAATTGGTGACATTCAAAAAGAAAACCTGCATTTTCCTCTTCCCCTTCATATATATATATATATATATATATATATATATATATATATATGTGTGTGTGTGTGTGTGTGTGTGTATATATATATATATATATACACACACACACACACTCATTTTACATCCTTAAGATATCAATAAAATCCCTTCTCCTTCCATGGATCATTTTACGTATCATAAATCCCTGCATATTTTACAAAAACTATACCATTCAGTATTCCATTATTGCATCCATCAAAACTTATTTACACTGTTGAATTTATCTTAATGCATTTTCAGCTCTGCACAATTATTTTCCATATATTCAATAAATGTTTTCCAATCTTTTATAATCCTCTCATCATCTATTTCAAGACTTTTCTCATAATATGTCTGGAGCACTCATTATTTGATATTTCTAGAATAAAAAAGAACCAAACAATCTCCTGGAAATGTTTTCTTCTAAGTATATGGGGATTTAACCCTGAAAGCATGATCAATAGCTTGATGTCAAAATAAAATAAAAAATAAAAAAAATCCTTCCAGTAGCACCTTGGAGACCAACTAAGTTTGTTCTTGGTATGAGCTTTGGTGTGCATTCAATGTGTTCATGCACATGAAAACTCATACCAAGAACAAACTAAGTTGGTCTCTAAGATGCTACTGGAAGGATTTTTTTTTTTGATTTTTTTTTTTACTACGGCAGACCAACATGGCTACCTACCTGTTACTGGAACAATAGCTTGATGTTCCTCCTGCTTTTGAGTCTCAAGCAGATTTGCATGTGCCTCAGTTATTTTATCCCTTATTGCTTCACCAGATTGCTGAGCAATAGATCTAAATCTTAAAAGCATCTCTTTTTGCCTCAATTCAATGAAAGCCAAATTGTCTGCCATTAGTTCCTGAGATGCTATCGCCTCCTGCATCTTTTCCTGTTTCCCCCTTATTTGTTTATTTTCCTCTTTATTCTTTGAACAGCCTCTTGGAGAGTTTGTACCGTTTTCTCCAAATTGCCTGTTTTGCTTGCAACGGCCTTTATTTCTGTAGATAATTCACCTACCAGTTTAGTGTGGCTTTGGAGATCTTTCCACATTTCCACCATTGCCTCCACAAGGTCCATGTTTGGTTCACTCTCCTGAAGGGGACCCTTCCTTGCTTGGCTAGGTGTCTGTATTGGATTTTTCTCTTGTGAGGCCATTCTTATTTTAATTGTGCCAAGAAAAAAAGGGCTGACAATAATATTTATATTACAAACAGTACCCTTAGTTAACCACCAGATAGCAGGGATCTCTATATAATACCAAATATTGCTGCTTTTTGTTTTATGTGCTTTTTGTTTTATGTATCCTATTGTTTTCTTGACCTTGGAGTTATTTTTGTTATGTCTATAATCAGCTCACAAGTGTTTCTGCAGCCATTTTCATTTCCAATTGTACAGCCCTCTGAGTTACTAATAACATAAAATAAATGCCAGAACCACAACTAGGAGGGGAAGGGCAGAAAAAGAGGGTTTCTATTCCAACCATCGAGGAGAACAAAATAAAATAATAATAATAATAATAATAATAATAAGATCTAGTTTTTATAATCCATAGGTGACATGCTTGGCAGAGGAACAGACTAGCCTGTCAGAAGGGAGGAGCAACAGGGAAAAACAATCTCAATTAAATTGTGCAAGAAACCATTAATTGAGGGGGGAAATGGGGGGCAGTAGTGGAGGAAGGGGGTATGGTGGGGGCGTCCCACCCTGGGTATCATCCCTGAGGGAAGTGACAAAATCTCCCATGGGCAGATCGCCGCCACACCGATCACACTCCTGGGCTGATCGCCCCGCCCCCGGGTGCACACCATGTGCACCACTCTGGGTTCCCAAGCGGCTAGCTCTGCTGCCGGGGGGGAGGTAGGAAAAAGAGGGGGGGACAAAGGAAAATCCAATATATATTAAGCTACACAGTCTGAGCAGGCAAGATCTTGTGAGTCAGCCACAGCCACCAAGCCGGAACAATATTTATATTCTTAAATATGCCTCCAGTCCAGAGAGGGAGGAAAAAATCAGGGGTTGCTGATGCATCCTTCATAAATGCAACAATAATCGGGGGGGCAGTATACAACCTCAATTAAATTGCCCAAGAAACCATCAACTGAGAAAAAGGGGGGAAATCCAACTTACTAAATAGCAAAAATAAATAAATAAATAAATAAAATCCAGCATGCCCAAGAACAAAAAGAGAGTGGGTGGGAAATGTTCCAGAATAAATCTTGTAAAATGTAGGAGAGTTGGATTGAGGTTTTGAATCCAGGGAGGAGGAGTATTAAAGTAGATGGCTAAAGATAGCTTTGTTATGTATAATGAGATAAGAATCCAATGTCTTTGTTCAGACCAGGTTTCTCCGTGGTTTTAAGTTTGGTGATTAGTTGTAATTCAGCCACTTCTCTTTCCAGTCTATTTCTGAAATTTCTTTGTATTAAGACAGCTACTTTGAGATCTTTTATAGAATGTCCTGGGAGATTGAAGTGTTCTCCTACTGGTTTCTCTGTCTTGTGATTCCTGATATCAGATTTATGTCCATTTATCCTTTGGCGTAGGGTTTGGCCTGTTTGTCCAATATAGAGAGCTGAAGGGCACTGTTGGCATTTGATTGCATACACAATGTTGGAAGATGAGCAATTAAATAAACCTGGTCTGAACAAAGACATTGGATTCTTATCTCATTATACATAACAAAGCTATCTTTAGCCATCTCACCCCTTGCCTTTCCCTGCAAGACTAATTACAGCCGTTAAGAGTCGTCAACAGGTTTTCCATACCTATCAGCTGATCACCCATTCCCACCACCCTTCTGAGCAATACCCCTCCCCACTCCCTCACTATATTTAAGGATCTGGTGACTTCTGTTTCAGTGTATCTGAAGAAGTGTGCATGCACACGAAAGCTCATACCAAGAACAAACTCAGTTGGTCTCTAAGGTGCTACTGGAAAGAATTTTTGATTTTGATTTAACTTCAAGATATCTAACCATAATTTCTTAATACAAAAAATAACTTCATGCCATCTAACTTCTTATTACAAAAAATATTTTCATGATATGAAATAACTTCTTATATCAAATCTTACCTCCTTATTTTGCAAAAAACTGCTGCTGTACATAAACAGACCAAGTATTTCTCCACAGGAGTAAATCAAAAAATACTGAACACATTGACTTCAGGGTACCATGGTGAGCCGTCCTAACAATTTTTAACCAATCCTTTACCCTACCCCACTTCTAGCCATTTTCCATAACCAACCCGAGATCAACCACCAAGCCTCTCCCTGATCTTCTCCAACCTCCTCATCCAAAGTAACCTCTTTTTCTTTTTGTCCAAAAGTGCCATCCTCCTCCTTCCTTGCAGAGATCTTCAGGGAATACTGTACATCACCTTCCAGCGTCTCCTTTTCCAGCTTCCAATCTTCATCAAATGCAGTTCCCAAAGTCTTTTTTCCTTCATTCCTGGGCTCTCACCCCAGGAATCGGATATAACGTATTTCAATTCAACCCTGGGTCTCTCACCCCCACAGGGTCTTTCCCTTTCATGGAGTTGCGCTGTCACTGTGTCTTGCTTTTTCAGTATTTCCCCAAGTTCCCTGGCAAAATTTTCTTCCAAATTAGCACAGTTTTTAAAAGTCTTTTCCTTTCCAGCAAGCTCTCCATCACTACTTTGGATCCACAGTTCCAGTTTCCGATTCAAAAGTTCTAACTTCAATAGAAGAATCTTTTGTCCTAGGGTTGTACCCGGATCTAACACCAACTTAAAAACGAAACCAAGCATGGTAGAAGTAGGCAGGAAATAACAGAATTCAGTACTTTTCCATCTTCAAACCAGTAGATTCAGCCGCCATTTTCCCCCTAATCAGGGTGCAGAAATTGTAATCCAAGGACCTTAAAGAAGGAATACCTCCATTATCTTAGTCCTCCCCCAGCGGGGATTTTCGCAGTCAAAGCAGAGGCTCTAATGAAACAATGTATCAGCTAAAGCAGCAGCAGCTATAAACGATTGTTATTTCTTCCGATCTCAGGGGAGAGGAACGGGCTTCCTTTTAACATTCCTCCCGATAAGCCAAATGTCAAATTTAGAGTCCAAATCACCCCCGTACTTACAGCTTTCGGGGTTCTTCTTTTACTTCAAGTCCAGAAAGAACGAAATCGCTCGTTGCCGGCGGCAGCCGCCACTTTACCTCCCGGTTGGGGCATAGCCTCCACAGCCCAGTGCCGTTGCCCCTTCACTCCCGCACCCCTTTTACAAGGGGAGCGAGAGAAGGGGTCAGCGCATATAAGGCCAGCTGGAGTGCCCAGACCGCGGGACGACCCTCCCGTGGCTTAACGGAGCCCGCTGCGCGGTAGCGGAGCTCCAAACCCCCGGAGAGGCCAGGGTCGCCTCACAGCCGAGGCAACCCACGACCACCGGCAATGGCGATCTCGCCGGAAGTCAACTTTTGATTGCCTGTTTAAAGGGGCAGATAAGTAATTTCTTATTCTTCAAGGGGTTATGGCTTGGTTGTTGTGAGGTTCCATCCTTTTATTTTACATTGTAACAACCATGCAAGGTAACTTCTGTGTACAAATCAGCCCAAGGCACATATGTTTGTTTATCTGCCATTCTCATACAGTGATCTTGGTAAACATAAAGAGAGTGGGCTGGATTCACTGAGAGATGACCTGTTTCCTAGTAGGGGTTCCTCACCCTGGCTGCTCAGGCCCAACCCTCCATGTTTTAAAAAGTCACTTTTAAGATTTGAGAGACAAGGACTCTCGTGCAACACACCTCTGTGTACAAAGTCATTTGCTTATCACAGAAAGAAGTTACATATTGTGCTTCTATAGCTGGTATAAATGGGTTGCTTCTGGTTCTGATCCCTTTAGCTTTTTCCTCACAGATATTAATAACTGTGAATACCTATTTTGCAATACATTCCTATAACACCATGTATTCCACTGGTTTTCTTTCAACAGGCAAAGATTGCACTTGAAAATCTTCGGGATAAACACCAAAAAAGGCCAGGAAATATATTAAGAGCTCTTTCAGAACGATTTGATAAGCATTACAAAGCTAACTAGTCCATATAAAACAGTTGCAGTGTTTTTGACCAGGTGTCTGTAATAGGAAGCATTAATAATTATGTTATTAAAGCTAAATTGATATAAACATAATTGTGCTGGATTGGATATGAATTATTTGGAAGGGTCCCTAGTTCAGTAGCTCAGCACCTGCTAGGTTTTCAAAGACATACATGTCTTGCCCTATCCTGCAATACTCCCAAGAATGCCCCTTTTATAATGGGAAGTGCTTTCCTGTCTTTTGCTGCAATACACCCAGAATTCCCCTTTTGGGGGAACTTGCATTAGTAGAGGCTGAATGAAAGAGTGTAACGGGAAGGCGAGTGTTTAACTGAAACATGAAATAATATTACATGTGAAAGAGTAATGTCTATAAATCACCTGTATTAAAACAGTGGCACTTCTTTTATGTTTATAAAAGGGTGCTCCAAGATTTGAGCCCTATAATGCAAATCCTTTTAAACTTATAGCAAGAAAAGTAGAGAAAACAAAAATATAGCCAGAATTGGTGAAAAAAGTGACTGATCTAATGAAAACAGCCAACTCCGCTATTAATCTGTGTCTGGTGCCCGCCCCATGGTAGCATCACCAACCCTGTTGAACACCCTCTTATCAGATGTCAAATGGATGAACAACTACACAACTTTCTGAAGACATCCGAAGGCAACCCTGTATCAGGAAGTTTTAAATTGATGGTGTTTTGCTGTGGGTTTTATTATGTTGTAAGCCACCCAGAGTGACCAGGCTTTTACACACACACACACACACACACACACACACACACACACACACTGTATCTTCTTTTTCTTTAACTCCTGAAAGACTTAAGTTCCCATCTTAGCTGATTTCTTTCTTCCATAGCCTCAATTATGAAATTATGAATACAAGAGTAGGCTGATCAGGATTTAAGAACTTGTTCGGCATTTGTTTTTGAAGATAATGTATGCCCTGCCAAGCTTTAGACCTGCAAATCACTGGATGTGTAATTCTAGAGCTGGGAGGTAGATATTCTTTATGATGCCTCACAATATTATAGTCATTTGCATAGTGCCATGGATGTAGATTGTGCCATGGAAATAATAATTTGGTGCAAGTCTAGTCACAGTATGTTTCTTAGTCTTTAAATGGTTTATTTAATTTATTTAGATTTATATTCTGCTTTTGAAAAAAAATCCTCAAAGTGACTGGTTCCTTTTGCTAAAATAATGATGCTAGAATGATGGAATCTGCAGAAATATCTACACAAAATATCTGAATAAGCAGTCATGGGAAATCAATCACAATTTTTTCAAAAAATAATAATATTTATTAAAATTTTACTAAAAACATACAAAAAGAAAACACAACTACAATAATAACAAACATAACAAACAAAAGCAACAACTTAAACATTTCTAAAACTAATATTCCTTCCTCACATCATAGTGGGACTTCCTCCTGTCTCCTCCTCCTGCGTCCCTTGTAAATACCTTTTTTGCAACTTCCAAAATTTCCTCCAATTCTAATCTATTTTCCAATAACAAAAATCATTAATATTTTATCTCTCTTAATCTATATTAAACCATTGCCTAAAAAATTGCTCATATATCATATCTTAATCCTAATCATCCTCTATCTTAATTATATATCTTCTATTCTACAACCTAACTTATACTCAAATTATATCTAACTTTCAATCATACAATGATTTTTTTAATACATTTTAAAAATTCCATTCTTTTTCCACTGCGTCGTCCCTCTGGTCACGGAGTTTCCCGGTCATTTCTGCGAGCTCCATATAGTCCATCATTTTCATCTGCCATTCTTCTATCGTTGGTAATTCTTCTGTCTTCCAGTTCTTAGCTATCAAAACTCTAGCTGCTGTTGTGGCATACAAAAACAAATTTCTATCACTTTTAGCAATATCCTGGCCTAGGATGCCCAGTAAAAAGGCTTCTGGTTTCTTCTTAAATGTGTTTTTCAACACTTTTTAAATTTCATTATATATCTTTTCCCAGAAGTCTTTCACCTTAGGGCACGTCCACCACATATGGAAGAAGGTTCCTTCTGTTTGGGAAATCAATCACACTTGTAGCAATTTTTATGTGGTATTCATTCAGAAGTGGCTCCATTCTTGTCACCCTGATAGCATCATTGATGGAAGTTCTCACTGCCAACATAGTGAGAGTTTCCACAATCAAGGGTGGAGATGACCTTAGTGGTGTGTGCCACCCCATTTCAAAACCACGCCAGCTTAGTTGGAGGTGTGTGTGGACCTAGCAATTAAGAAGGACACATTTTCTTACATGGCACTGTATGGCACAATGATGAATTACAGCAGAAGCATACAGTGTGCTGGGGCACTATTGTTCACCTGACCTCTGACTGGTCACATTGCTGCTGCTTAACAGCAGGTGGATAAGGGAAAGGCACGTTGGGAGTGAGGTCAGCACGGTACAAACATACAAACAGGAGCACTGGGTTGGCTCCACTGATTTGTTTAAATCACACCCACCTTGCTACTTTCTTCCCACTCTCCCTCTACCTCCAGATAAGTAGAAGTGATGCAATGCACTGGTTGGTTCCTCCCACAAAACCCTCAGCTAATGGATTACAAAAAAATACTCTGGTTTCTCTTCAGATGGTATAAATCTTTCGCCTTTTACAAAAAAATAACCCCATTGCGCCAGTCATATATCTGAATACCAGGAATGATTTTTTTTTTTTGCCAAATCATATTTATTAGAGTTTCCAATACAACAGAATCACATGAAACATCCCAAATTACATTCCAAATTATTTATCCAATTATCATTAAAAAAAGAAAAGTTCCAAATCTACCGAATTGTTGTTTTATTTTATTTTCTTTGGAGGCTTCCCATGCTTCAAATTCCGGAGGTGTCTTATCTTAACTATTGTCCTTTGTTTTCACATTCCAATATTTTCACAGCCTCTGATATATTCCAACAAGCAAGCTAAATCAAAGCAAACAGTGTCTCTGTGTGGATTTAAGTCCATGTTTTACCACCATACAGTCCCTTGCCCCTTGACGGTCTGACTCCAAAAGCCAAATCACGGACATTCACCATCTTCTTTTTTATATGCCAAACATCTTTTCCCACATTTTTTATACACCCGTCTGCATCCACTTACATCTTTTAGGAGAATTAGCTAGTCATTATTGAAGATTCATATATTAAAGAAGTTTTTGGCATCGTCCTCCTGATTTCGTGATTATGCAGTCCAGGCAACAATTCCAACTGCGACATTTCTAGGCAGTCAACCAAATTCGTCCAATTAAGATCAGTCAGTGTCCAAGGGGTTCTTTCTTTGCCAAAATCAACATACAGAAACACCTTTTATCCTCTTCCAGATATTAACGATCACTCTCCTCCTCTCACTAGGACAGCGTGTTTACTTTTCATTTAGTCCCGCACAGTTTATATATATAATTTCAAATCTTCTCCGCCAAAATCAAATTATCAGTCTTTCAAATCTCACTTGTTATGTATAATAAAGTTGGGTCTTCGGGGGGGGGGTTGCCCATTATATAGAATATTAAAGCAAAATACAATCACAGAGTCCGAGGCACCCCCCCTTCCATCCCGCTTCACATACCGATACAATGATAAAATCTTCTCTTCTTAGCTGTTCAGTGGCTGAGTTTTTTAACAAAATACTTTTTCCTCCTTTGTTTGAACCATGCCCAAGACTTCTCACTAATTTATATTGTAAAGAGTTGGGAAGACCAGAGGGACGACGCGGTGGAGAAAGAGTGGAAGAATTTTAAATTGTATTTAAAAGATCACTGTATGATTGAAAGATAGATATAATCTGAGGATAAGATAGGTTGTAGAATAGAAGATAGATGAATAAGTTAGAAGACGCAGGAGGAGGAGACTGGATGAAGTCCCACCACGATGTGAGGAAGAATCATTATTGTTTGATGTTATTGTAGTTATGTTATTATAGTTATGTTTTTTCTTTATGTATGCTTTTAGTTAATTTTTTTAATAAATATTAATTAAAAAAAATAAAGCGTTGGGAATCTTGCACGGCCAGGATGGCCTCCATGAGTTCCTCTCCCCCAGGTGCTATCTGCACTTTGGCCCCCTTGCTCTTTTTCCCAGAGGGTCAGAGCAGGTTTAAGGGGCATCTGCGGGCAAGGCAGTCCTTCCCACACTCCTGGGAAGGTTGGGAGGCTGCATACTCCAATTACAGCCTCAAAATTCCCCATGGGGATCTGGAGCGATGTTATCAATCAGCCATTCCCGTCAGTGCAAAAACCGGAAGCCCTGAATACCAGGAATGATTTATCCCCATTGTAAAATTTTGAAGCATTTATTTCCAATCTTCTTTCTGCTCCCTTAACCATCGCCTTACCTCCATATTGGAGAAGCAACTGGCTTCTCCTAAATAGGCTGTACCAAGGAAAGGAAGGAACGGCAAAAAGATAAGATAAAAGAGAACTGATCCTTCCAGTTCTTTGCAATCTCTCGTTTTCTCAGTTGCTTCCCTGTCCAAAGCCACTAGCTCTAACACATTCAGGTGTGTTGAGATAGACTATAGAGAAAGGATCCATTTGGCCACCTGCAGCTGTTGCATTAGAGTGGATGAGACAAATTCAGGCTGTCCAATTAAAACTGATAAAACAGCATGCTGCATTCCTGTCTGCCTTCATATATATGACAAGGGGATGCCACTGCCTGCCAGTTTCCTCCTCCTTGGTTTCTGTTGCCATTGTAGTACTCACCATGGACGAGGACTAGGGGCATAACTACAATCAGTGGCTCTGGGCTTTCTTCCTGTTGGCATTCCTGCCTTCTGCACTACCCATTCCAACAGGTGCCTTTTTATTTCCTCCACCCACATGCCAAAAGAACCTTTACCTAGTCGGCCTTTGCAAGGGTTGGTGGGCTTCTGTGGCACATTTGTCTTGGCTGCTTTCATATCACTTTCATGATGTGTGTGTTTTTTTGAGAAATAAATGTTAATACCTGCTTCCAATGATGTTGTCTTCTTGTTTCTTTAAAGGTGCAAGGAAATTTTTATGGGAGGGGAAACAATGCTTCGGTCCGCAAGGGTTGTTTGGCCAAATTATCCCATGCTGGCACATAATCTTGGTCAGATGCCTCCATCAGCAATCTAGCCACCCTATTCTATGCTTACTGGTGTTTCTTCATCAGGCCCAAAGACACTTCTACAAAGAACACATGAGGAGTAATACAGCCTCAAGTTACCAACCAATGTATAGACCACAGTGCTCAGGTGGAAACCTGGCCTTGCAATTGGTTCATTTTATGATAAAGGAATCCACTAAAGCAACAGAGGCTGATTCAATTCTGAATTCAGGTCTGAAGCTAGATATTAATGAATCTAGATAACCTGGAAGGGATTTAACAGATTGGCAGATAACATCCCTCTCCATAAATTTGTGGTTTTTAATCTGCCTTTTAGTAGGTTCTAAGTGGTTTTAATGAGTTTTAGTAGGTTTTAACTCTTCTTCAATTGATTCATGAAGGGACTAGTGAAGATTGGATACCTGTTGTTTTTTATTTTTCGGTTCTATTTGTCTTTTATGTGGCATTTATATATATTTTTATCACATCTATGACCAAATTGTTGACAGTACTGCATGACACAGCATTTTTGCGGATAAGGAATGTCAGCTACTTTATAAATCCTCTCCCCTCAAAAACAGTAAAACAGTAAAACAGACCACCATATGATGATTACAGTATTGCTCTGACATAACTGACAAATGCATGCTGGACATGGATCCTCCACCCCCACCTGACAATATTGAACATGTACTGAATGCCAAAGACCATTTGATGTCAAAGCATGTTAACCTGGATATTTTGGAGCTCCTGAGAAAGCAAAGCATAGTGCAGGGGCAACTATTGCAGAAGCTTTTTGATGAGCTGCCTGCAGAAAAGTCAGCATGGCAGAATTTAACCAAACAGTCAAACAGATGGTATTGGCGATCTCAGACAATGCCTAGATCACAAGTAGCTGGTCAAGTTTATTAGAGCCAAATCCCCACACATGATTTAGTTCTGTGGGGACTTGGAAGCATTTTTCCGCTGTTTACGCCTGAAGGAGTACTTCCAACACACAAAAGAACAAGTCAAAGAACAAACATCTTCACAAGACAACAGCTCTTAACCTACTGGGGAACAACCACCACCCTCCAAAGACATTAGTGAACAGAGCATTGATCACCAACTACCACCAAAAAAAAGTTACACAAAAAGGGACTCCATATGGACCCCTCCTGATGGACGCAATACCACACTAGATCTGTACATCGATTGCTTCCGCCGCAGAATCCAAACGGATGTGACCAGAAAACACCACCGCTTACAACAAAATCTAAACCATGCTGAAAGGAGAGCCATAGATAATCTCAGGAACAACCCAGACATTATAATTAAACAGGCGGACAAGGGTGGAGCTGCCGTTATCATGAACAAAATTGATTACATCCAGGAGGCTCACAGACAACATTCCAATACCACCTTTTACACAAAATTGGACTCAGACCCCACAGAAGAATACAAAAAAAGAACTGAACAAGATTGTTAAGGAGCTACCCCCACACATCCAAGAACAGATCCTCAGGAACACACCAGCAGAACCTCGACCAGGAACTTTCTATCTTCTACCCAAAATACACAAACCAGGAAATCCAGGACGCCCCATCATCTCAGGTATTGGCACCATTACAGTGGGGGTTTCCGGTTATATGGACTCTGTTCTGAAACCATATGCCATCAGTGCTCCCAGCTACGTACGTGACACCACAGATTTTCTGAGAAAAATACAATCTTTGAATAACCTTCCTAACAATACTATTCTAGTCACTATGGATGTGGAATCTCTGTATACTAACATCCCACACAACGATGGTTTACAAGCCATAAGGAACACCATTTCAGATAAAACCACAGTGGACTTTGCTACCAAACTCATTTTGTCCTTAACCACAAAAACTTCAAATTTGGTGATGATCTGTTCCTTCAGATCAGCGGCACAGCAATGGGCACCCGCATGGCCCCACAGTATGCCAACATCTTCATGGCAGATTTAGAACAACGTTTCCTAAACTCCTACCCACTCAAACCTCTCTTGTACCTGCGATACATTGACAATATTTTTATTATCTGGACACATGGTCAACAGACCCTGGACACCTTCCACCAGACATTCAATGACTTTCACCCCACCATCAACCTAACAATGAACCAATCTATGCAAGAAATACATTTTTGGACACTACTATAAAAATACAGGATGGACACATAGACACCACCTTATACCGTAAACCAACTGACCGACAAACATATCTACATGCTTCTAGCTACCATCCCAAACATACCAAACAATCCATTGTATATAGCCAGGCCCTACGTTACAGCCGCATCTGTTCCAACTCTACAGACAGAGACTCTCACCTAAGAGATCTACAGCAAACCTTTTTAGAACTAAAATATCCACCTGATGAAGTTAAACAACAGATCAACAGAGCCAGACTGATACCCAGAGAGAACTTGCTGCAAGAACAGACCCCAAAAAGAAAATAACAGAAAAAAACTAGTAATCACATATAGCTCCGAAGTTAAAACAGTACAACGCACCATCAGAGATCTACAACCTCTCCTAGACAATGACCATTCTCTTTCTCAAGCTCTGGGAGGAAGACCTTTCATCGCCTACAGACAGCCACCCAATCTTAAACAACTCCTCACCCACAATAATACAACAACATGGACACTGGTACCAGAGCCTGCAATAAACCCAGATACCAACTTTGCTGCCACATGGATGTTCAGTCGTTCAGTCGTGTCTGACTCTTTGTGACCCCATAGACCAGAGCACGCCAGGCACCCCTATCCTCCACTGCCTCCCGCAGTTTGGCCAAACTCATGCCAGTCGCTTCGAGAACACTGTCCAACCATCTCATCCTCTGTCGTCCCCTTCTCCTTGTGCCCTCCATCTTTCCCAACATCAGGGTCTTTTCCAGGGAGTCTTCTCTTCTCATGAGGTGGCCAAAGTACTGGAGCCTCAACTTCAGTATCTGCCTGATTTCTTTAAGGATGGATAAGTTTGATCTTTTTGCAGTCCATGGGACTCTCAAGAGTCTCCTCCAGCACCATAATTCAAAAGCATCAATTCTTCGGCGATCAGTCTTCTTTATGGTCCAGCTCTCACTTCCATACATTACTACTGGGAAAACCATAGCTTTAACTATACAGACCTTTGTCGGCAAGGTGATGTCTCTGCTTTTTAAGATGCTGTCTAGGTTTGTCATTGCTTTCCTCCCAAGAAGCAGGCGTCTTTTAATTTCGTGACTGCTGTCACCATCTGCAGTGATCATGGAGCCCAAGAAAGTAAAATCTCTCACTGCCTCCATTTCTTCCCCTTCTATTTGCCAGGAGGTGATGGGACCAGTGGCCATGATCTTAGTTTTTTTTATGTTGAGCTTCAGACCATATTTTGCGCTCTCCTCTTTCACCCTCATTAAAAGGTTCTTTAATTCCTCCTCACTTTCTGCCATCAAGGTTGTGTCATCAGCATATCTGAGGTTGTTGATATTTCTTCCGGCAATCTTAATTCTGGCTTGGGATTCATCCAGTCCAGCCTTTTGCATGATGAATTCTGCATATAAGTTAAATAAGCAGGGAGACAATATACAGCCTTGTCGTACTCCTTTCCCAATTTTGAACCAATCAGTTGTTCCATATCCAGTTCTAACTGTAGCTTCTTGTCCCACATAGAGATTTCTCAGGAGACAAATGAGGTGATCCGGCACTCCCATTTCTTTAAGAACTTGCCATAGTTTGCTGTGGTCGACACAGTCAAATGCTTTTGCGTAGTCAATGAAGCAGAAGTAGATGTTTTTCTGGAACTCTCTAGCTTTCTCCATAATCCAGCGCATGTTCGCAATTTGGTCTCTGGTTCCTCTGCCCCTTCGAAATCCAGCTTGCACTTCTGGGAGTTCTCGGTGCGGTAGTTGGAGCATTCTTTGGCACTGCCCTTCTTTGGGATTGGGATGTAGACTGATCTTCTCCAGTCCTCTGGCCACTGCTGAGTTTTCCAAACTTGCTGGCATATTGAGTGTAGCACCTTAACAGCATCATCCTTTAAAATTTTAAATAATTCAGCTGGAATATCATCACTTCCACTGGCCTTGTTATTAGCAGTGCTTTCTAAGGCCCATTTGACTTCACTCTCCAGGATGTCTGGCTCAAGGTCAGCAACCACACTACCTAGGGTGTACGAGACCTCCATATCTTTCTGGTATAATTCCTCTGTGTATTCTTGCCACCTCTTCTTGATGTCTTCTGCTTCTGTTAGGTCCTTCCCACTTTTGTCCTTTATTATGGTAATCTTTGGACGAAATGTTCCTTTCATATCTCCAATTTTCTTGAACAGATCTCTGGTTTTTCCCATTCTGTTGTTTTCCTCTATTTCTTTGCATTGCTCATTTAAGAAGGCCCTCTTGTCTCTCCTTGCTATTTTTTGGAAATCTGCATTCAGTTTCCTGTATCTTTCACGATCTCCCTCGCATTTTGCTTGCCTTCTCTCCCCCGCTATTTGTAAGGCCTCATTGGACAGCCACTTTGCTTTCTTGCATTTCCTTTTCATTGGGATGGTTTTCGTTGCTGCCTCCTGTATAATGTTACGAGCCTCCATCCATAGTTCTTCAGGCACTCTATCCACCAAATCTAAATCCTTAAACCTGTTCCTCACTTCCACTGTGTATTCATAAGGGATTTGATTTAGATTGTATCTTACTGGCCCAGTGGTTTTTCCTACTTTCTTCAGTTTAAGCTGGAATTTTGCTATAAGAAGCTGATGGTCTGAGCCACAGTCAGCTCCAGGTCTTGTTTTTGCTGACTGTATAGAGCTTCTCCATCTTTGGCTGCAGAGAATATAATCAATCTGATTTCGATGCTGCCCATCTGGTGATGTCCATGTGTAGAGTCGTCTCTTGTGTTGTTGGAAAAGAGTGTTTGTGATGACCAGCTTGTTCTCTTGACAGAACTCTATTAGCCTTTGCCCTGCTTCGTTTTGAACTCCAAGGCCAAACTTGCCAGTTGTTCCTTTTATCTCTTGACTCCCTACTTTAGCATTCCAATCCCCTATAATGAGAAGAACATCCTTCTTTGGTGTCATTTCTATAAGGTGTTGTAAGTCTTCATAGAATTGGTCAATTTCAGTTTCTTCAGCACCGGTAGTTGGTGCATAAACTTGGATTACTGTGATGTTAAAAGGTCTGCCTTGGATTCGTATCGAGATCATTCTATCATTTTTGAGATTGCATCCCAGTACAGCTTTCGCCACTCTTTTGTTGACTATGAGGGCCACTCCATTTCTTTTACAGGATTCTTGCCCACAGTAGTAGATATGATAGTCATCCGAACTGAATTCACCCATTCCCGTCCATTTTAGTTCACTGATGCCCAGGATGCCAATGGTGACAACACCATTACTGGCCCCAACAACATCAAACATACCATCTCAGGACTATTTAATTGCTCATCTTCTAACAATGTGTATGCCATCAAATGCCAACAGTGTCCTTCAGCTCTCTATATTGGACAAACAGGCCAAACCATACGCCAAAGGATAAATGGACATAAATCTGATATCAGGAATCACAAGACAGAGATGGAGATAAGGAATATAAGGAGGAAGGGATAATGTTTATTGAGTATTTCAAGAACCAGTACAGACAAATACATAGCTTAGCAGGTCACATGTAAATTCAGCAGAGCTGAAATTATCTATTTCAACTCTGCTGAATTTACATGTGACCTGCTAAGCTATGTATTTGTCTGTACTGGTTCTTGAAGTACTCCACATAAAAAGCATACCTTAATATACATGCTCCTTGCGTGGAGTAGTGGTCATGGCCGTGTGTAACCACTACTACCTGACATGGAAAGCACAGAACCTAATATACACAAAACCAACCACAGGTGATATCTAGTCAAATTATAGGGCAGAAAGACATTTAAAGAGACAGACCTCACAATTACTCTTCGCTTATATCTCTCTACCTGCTAGCCCTTCATTGAAAGGTGGCCGTCCTAAGGGAGGTCTCATAATTGGCATATCTCTTAAACTATGGGCGAAACTCTCCCTTGTGCATGCCTTACCGCCTTATGCCCTTACTGGGCTGATCTCTGGAGGAAAGTTTTCTTTACTGATTACAAATGTTTATCTTCCTCCAGGAGGGTTAATTGCCGAACTCACTTCTAGATGGGAATCCCTAGAAGATTTTTTACTATCTGGTTATCTCAAGTTTCCAAATGTTCCATCTATTATAGGAGGCAATTTCAATGCCCGGATAGCCTCAAATTGGGAGGCTCTTATAAAGTCCAAATGGTGGGTTGACCCTGGTTCTCAAAACTTAGACCATATCCCCCCCAGAATTTCTAAGGGTGTAAAGGCAAATGAAGCAGGAGTGATACTTTATCAGATGGCCACTCGCCTAAATTTAATAATATTAAACGGCAGGTGTCCTCCTGATATACCGGGAGAATTCACCCACCTGGGACCAAAATCAAATAGTGTCCTAGATTATGTTTTGGTTTCTCGAGATCTATTTCTGAATGTTGCCCTCTTCAAAATTGATAATGCTCAATTCAGTGACCATCTACCTCTGATAGTTAAGTTATGTGTTGACTGGCAGCTGACTGAGCGTTCCCATCCAATCTGGGTGAACGAGGAGTCGACTACCAAAATAAGGGCGACTAAATGGTCTCCCACCCTTGCAGATTTTATCCAAAAAGAACTTCCTGGGGTCCAGCCGGACATAGGACTAGCCACGTGTGACCCCATCAAGTGTTTGAATTTTTTCTCCTGCCTGACAGGAGTTTTAACTTGTTTTTTTAATTCATCTGTCTATAGCGGTAATAATGATTTTAAACTTGGCGCCCCTTGGTTCAACTCCTCCTGTAAACAAGCCAGATTCCATCTAGGTACTATATATAAGGACTATAAACTTTCTGGTGCTTCTACTTTACCTCCAGCCTACTCCCAGGCTAAAACAGCATACAAAGAGGCCCAGAAAATGGCCAAACGGGAGTGGCAATTAAATCGCTGGCAGACGATAGTAGCGGCCTCAAAATCTCAAAATTCCCGGAAATTTTGGTCCTTAATAAATAGAAGAACGAGGAAATATCCCTTAACGGTTATTCCGGCCCCTACTTGGGAACAGTTCCTGAGAAAGTACTTCTCCGTGGCAGAGACCTCAGCCACTCACTTGGGTCCGTCTCTTAGTTCCCTTCCTGTTTGGCCAAATACCGACCCCACCGAAATTCTTGAACTGATAGCTCAGCTGAAAATTGGTAAGGCCCCTGGGCCGGATCTGATTCCAGCTGAGGCTATAAAGCTTCATTCTGTATGGTGGGCAGGGATATTGGCTAAAACTTTCGACGCAATTAATGCCACTGGCTCGATACCAGCAATATGGAAGGAGGCCGTTATAATTCCTATCTATAAAAAAGCCCCCCCCCGGTGACCCAGGGAACTACAGGAACATTAGCCTGTTATCGATCATCGGGAAAATATACGCCCGTTTTCTGTTGGTAAGGTTGACGAAGTGGTCTGACGAGGCTAATTTGATTGGCCACGAACAAGCCGGTTTTAGATTAAACCGATCCACAACAGATCAGGCAATTGTTCTATATCACTTAGCCCGGAAATATTCGACACCCCGACGGGGCCAGCTATGCGCTGCTTTCATAGATCTGAAGGCGGCGTTCGACAGTATCCCAAGAAAAATACTATGGGATAAACTTGCCGTTGGGGAATTGACAGAAGACTTTTGTGGCTTATTTCCCAACTTCAGGATGGGTCCGTGCCCAGGGTGAGACTAACACCTGCAGGCGATCTAACTAACCTTGTGCCAATAAATAGGGGAGTACACCAGGGTTGCATTTTAGCGCCATTTCTTTTTAACTTATTTATCAGTGACATGTGGAAGCCTCTAGCCGACTCACACAAATTCATTCACGCTCCGCGCATAGCAGATTATTGTTGCCCACTACTTCTCTACGCAGATGATGCGGTGTTACTCTCCTACTCTAGGGTGGGTTTAAGGAGGGCACTTAAGATTCTTGTGACCTACTGCCATACAAACCACTTGTCTATTAACCACTCCAAGTCCAAAGTATTGATATTTTCAAGGAGTCAGAAACTCTATTTGTGGAAACTGGAGGGTAGGAAAATTGAACAAGTGTATAAATTCAAGTATTTAGGAATTTATTTTCAGTATAATATGGGGTGGAAATCACAAGTTGAATACTTATACAATAAGACAAAAGCCCTCACTCACTCTCTCCTCCGTTTTTTCTTTTCTGAGGGGGCCTTATACATCCCTGCAGCTTTGAAAGTGTACAGCATTAAAGTGACGGCCACAATGGCCTACGCTGCCCCATTATGGGCCGCTTTTGCAAATCTCGCACCTTTAGAGTCGCTTCAAAGCCAATTCTTACGTCGACTCTTAAAATTACCATCATGCGTAAGTAATGCAGCCATTCGCCTAGAAATGAAGATCCCCTCAGTGGAGTCAGTTTTGTGGAGGCGAGTTTTGATTTACTGGCTAACCCTTTGGCATAAACTCCTGAACCACTATCTTATTCAGTGCATGTGGCGGGATGATTTCACAAATCTGTGGGCTGGAAAAATCCATGCTAAATTGCTGACCTATGAGAATTAGGTCCTTCTGAATTACTCAAATTGGATCTTACTGCAGCAAAAAGGTGTATAAACCAAAGTCTGGATGATGTGGAGCTATATCAAAATCTCCTAACTGGTGGGGGAGTTTGTTCACCATTAAATATCGGCATTACCCCTATCTACAGAGTTCCGTCTTATTTAACATCACTCACGGTTGCTTCACCTCGTTATGCCTTCATTAGAGCTAGGTTTAATGTTTTTCCATTGAACGTGCTGAGTCATAGATTTACTAAGGGCCAAGTTTCTCCTATGTGTGCCTGTGAAAACAAATCAACTGAATCTCTACAGCATGTAATGTTCAATTGCCCTATGTACAGATCGATACGTGCCAGTATATTAAATCCGATAATTCAGTCCATTGCTGATAAGCCAGTTGACCTACGTCTTGCTTGGGTTCTCCAAGATGTGGACCCTTATATAACTCTACAGGTTGCTAGATTCCTAACAGCCGTCATCTCGCACAAGAGACAAAATGGGATGTCAGCCGATTACTGATAATTAGATATGTTTTTCAAAAATAGAATTAGACATTGGTTTTAGTTTTGGGTGCCTAAATTTTAACCTTAATTCTTTTTTAGATATGTTTTATCGAAGTGATAATATTGGTCCCTGTGAGTTGTGTTATTATATCCGCGGCCTGTATTGGGTTGTCGTTTTATTTGATTTTATCTGATTTTTGATTGACTGCTTGTTTTGTATTGTATGATTGTATTGTATGATGGGCGCAAATGCCGAATAAACATCTATCTATCTATCTTAAACTTAAACTTTGAGAAAAGCAAAATCCTGGTGTTTGGTAACTCACGCAAGAATTACAGCTGGGTTTTTGGAAGTAAATCCATTCAGCAGGTCTTTAAATTCAATTATCTAGGAATCACCTTCCACCATAGGCTCCTCTGGTCTCCACACCGAGACTCGGCGGTGAATGCCAGTAAGCTGGCTATGCAGGCTATAATGCGCTTTTTTACAACAAGGGGTAATTCGTATATCCCCTCTGCGCTCAAGGTTTTTAATGCCAAAATTATCTCTCAACTGCTCTATGGCATTCCAGTCTGGATCCCAGGGTTCACTCAGACAGTAGAACAAGTGCAATCAGTCTTCCTCTACAAGATTTTTTCAGTCCCACGATGTGTACCATATGCAGTTTTATGTTTAGAGGGAGCTCAACATAAGGTGTAGTCTGTTGCCTGGATAAGATTTCTCATATTCTGGCTAAACATCTGCCTCGACTCTGATAGAGACCCTCTCCTCCAGGTAATGTTATTGGACACCTTCCTCCCCATTGGGCTACAACACTTCAACAGGAAGGTTCAACAACTGGGGCTATCAGTGGAATTCCTGCGCACAATGTCCTTACTATCTGCCAAGGCCACAATAAAAACTAGGTTGTGGGACATTGAGCGCCAAGAACTCATAGAGGCAGCAGGCAAAACATGTTCCCCTCTTTATTTTCATCTTCCGTGGGCACACGAAACAAATTGTAATTATCTTGATTTTCTACTGAACCCCCCAGAAAGAAGGGCTTTTTCGTTGGCCAGGTTCAATGCAAATCCATCGAACCTCCTATGGGGAAGGTTCTCAGGCAGGGTGGAGGGTGAGAGGATTTGTCCATGCGATGACCACCAGGTGGAAAGCCTTGTTCATATGGTTTTTCACTGCAAACTTTACGACGATCTCCGCCAGCAATTCCTGGACCAGCTCTGTATCCCTAGAAGGAGACCAGAGCGGGAAGTCTTACGTTTCCTACTAACGGGGACTGACCAGGAGCTTACCAAATTGGTAGCTCAATACCTGCATTTGCTCTTTTCTCGTCGTAATATTCTGCAGTCGTCTGAGCTATCAGGAGTCCCAGAGATGTGATCGTGGATAGCGGAGTCTTGTCTCTTTTCTCTTCTAACATAGTCTGTGCCACTGTGAAAGTATTAATCCGCTTCTGTTTTGTATGTATATTTGTTTGTTTGATGCCAATAAAAGGTTGATGAATGAATCTATCTATCTATCTATCGATCTATCTATCTAATTACTCTTCGCAATAAACAAATTAAATAAAACAATTCAGATCTAATTCAGAGTTCAGCCCTTGTGGATGAAGAGTCTTGAACAAAAAGATAAACTGTGATTCTTTTTGTCTAAGTCGTTTAACATAATCACATCTGGTACTAACATTCCTCTTATTCACCCACAAAACTGTGAACAGCAAGTCCAATTGCACCAGATGCGGTTTATTCATGCTGGTCACACGACCAGGAAAGCTGTTTGTGGACAAACGCCGGCTCCCTCAGCCTGAAAAGCGAGATGAGCGCTGCAA
The DNA here is from genome assembly GCA_900245905.1 of Lacerta viridis. Taxonomy (NCBI): domain Eukaryota; kingdom Metazoa; phylum Chordata; class Lepidosauria; order Squamata; family Lacertidae; genus Lacerta; species Lacerta viridis. The sequence goes on along the minus strand of OFHU01000837.1, from coordinate 3,164,583 downwards.
CCCCATATTGGCCTTTGACTGGACTTAACCATCCAGAGTTCCTTTACCTTAATATGAATACTTTTGTAGGTGTGTGTCCATACTTTCTGTTAGATTACTGATGGCCACAACTTCCAAGCAGCAGGCTCCCTAGACCTTCTCTTTTTCACATTGCTTGGTTTCTTCATACAGATGGCACACCTATCAGAGTCTCTTTCAACCACATAAGAAAGGGACGTGACTCCATAGGGGTGGAAAGTCTCTCAAATGAAAACTGGATTAGTTTTCCTTATTTGGAAGAATACACACACACACACACACACACACACACACACACATTTCTATACCGCTTTATATTCTAAGAAAAATCTCAAAGTGGTTTAAAGCACATTAAAACATCAATAAAACACTCTGAAGAAAGTCAAATATAGAGTATAGTCAAAGCAAGATAATTAACTAAAATAATAAAAAAACTAAATTATCCCAAAGATTTCAAAATAAAACATTACAAAGGAGGTCAACTACAGAATACACACTCCACAAACAAAGTTAACAAAAAAAATCTTAAACATTTTTTAAAAAAAACCACTGCTAAGTGAAGTCCCATATAAAATGCACATTTAAAACAGCATAACTAACAAGAGAATAAAACATTATCATAATAATTATGACACGGCTGTTTGGGAGGCACAAAAAGATGGGGCAAAATAATCCAATAGTTCGGGTTTGTTGTCAGGCAATGTCCCTCTGGTCCAACCAGGCACCTCTTTAGTAGAGCTGGTGAGTCTGGGCTCCACCCACTAGGCCAGGTGGAAAGGGCCTTGCAGGGTTCTCTGTGCTTCCTCATTTTTGCTCTATGTTTACAAGAAGATGAATAACCAGCAAGAAACTGATGTTGATAGCAAATTTTGGGGCAATCCAAGGCAAGTTACAGATATGTTTAGAAAGATATGGCATGGTGAGGGGACAGAGCCAGAGCAGCCAGCTGACAGGTTATCATTGGAGAGTATTTTTGACCCCCCCTTCTACCAGAACCCGCCGTTCGTTGAGAGTGCAAGAGCAAAGGACTCAGAGACAATTAGGCACCCCCTCCCCGGTGGCCACTGTAAGGGGAAGTGCTGTTGGGAGGAAGGCAGTGGTGAGGATCTCAGTTGGAGCAATGCCATTAATGAGAGACTGATTGCATTCATTTGTCTCTCCCTGTGATGATTGAATAAACTCATTCGTAAGAACTCTTCTTGTTTTTCTCTGCTTCTTGCTGCCATAGGGGAAGGGATAGATTTCCCCGAAGATATAGATATAGATATATAGATGTAGATATATATAGTAATATATGACCATCATCCTATTGTAAACCACCTGATGAACTTTTTTTTAAAATGAGTCTGTGACTGAATTGCAGACACTGGGTGACAGAGTAAAATGGACCAACGTATATGTATCTGACTTAACTGACGAATACATGCTAGACTTGGATCCTTCACCTCCACCTGACAGTATTGAACGTGTGCCGAATGCCAGAGACCCTTTGATATCAATGCATGTCAACCTTGAATTTCTGGGCTTCTAAGCAAGCAATTCATGCTGCATAATTAAATGCAGCCTGGTGCCAATGGAAGAGCTTTTACTTGTGCAGCGCTAGGATTGAATATTGTAACCAGAATATGTTGCAGGGTGATCCTATTGCATACATATCTTGTACCTTACTTGAAAGTGGAGAGGCTACTAGGAAAGGGAGGTAACTCACTTGTCACAGTACCTACCTTTACTCCTTAGTCAATAACTGGCTTTCTGTGACCCAATATGTTGTTGTTTTATTTGGCTTCTATTGTAGGTGTGACTTCAGAATCTTTAATTACAAATGGGCACAGGATCCCTAAGCTGCCTTTTCACAATGCTTGGTTTCTTCATACAAATTGCAAACTCATCGTGGTCTCTTTAAAGCACCACAGAAAGGGACATGTCTACATAGGGGTGGAAATTAGCCTACAAAAAAGTGCATCAGACAGGACTTCTGCTGCTCCAACCAATAGGTGACTGAAGCAAAGGCAATTTAGACTTACCAGGAATGGAAGTAAAAAAAAAAAATTGTTCATAGAATCTTAAAGTGTAGAACTGGAAAGGATTCCAAGGGTCATCTAGTCAACACTCTTCAATGCAATCTCATCAAAGTCTCTCATTCAATTTGAAACCATACTAGACATACTTTGTTTGCAAATGTCCTAGTAGTTCTGTTATTTGTCACTTCCAGTGCAGGAGTCAGCAGAGAGAGAGAGGAAATGCTGTCTGTGTCTCTCTCTCTGTGTGTGTGTGTGTTTGTGTGCGTGTAAATACCAGTTGTTTGAACATCTTAGCCTGTTTCCACGCTGTCAACTTAAAACACAGCTAGGATGTTCATATCAGTCACAGCTGATTTGAAGCTGGGATAGATATGGATGGTAGCTAATGTCAAGTGAACACTACTATCAAAACTAACAGTGGGAAAGAATTGCATGCAGACTCAAATATATGTGAGAAAAAAACATTTTGTTTTAGTTGAAACAGTTCCCCTCTGGAATTCATCCTTCCTCAAATACCAGTGATGAGGGATTCCCCATTCCTAGCAAGGGTGGGTGGAACGGATCTGTTATAATAATAATAATAATAATAATAATAATAATAATAATAATAATAATAATAATAGTTTTATTAATTTTCCATTAAGAACATCCAATTAATAACAAATCAAATCTATTCATAATCCAATTATAAAAAACCCACCAAATTACAATCCAAATTATTAATTATTAAATTTCACATGGACTTCCCATATTCTGGAACTATGAATAACTCATCTTACATAATTGTATTTCTGCCCTCTTCTTGTTGTTCTCATATTTTCCACATTCTGATCTTAAAGCGTTGTTAAGCATACTGTTTGCAAATATATGTAGCAATTAGAATGGAATATATTCCACAGATATAAATCATTTGGCGATTGATCAGCTTTTATGGGGACCATGCAAGTCTCCCCTCCAGGGAGGGGGGGTTGCTAGACACCCGTTTCACCTTCACTCCCACCCATAAAGAAGAAAAACCTGCAAACAGAAGCACTGTATGTTGTCGGATATTTCCCAAATTATTGTCTCAGATCATTGTAGAATCAGCCAAAAGATGTTTCCCACTCCCACGAGAAAGGGAAGAATTTGATTTTTCCATCCTGTGTCATAGCTATCAACCGCCATCTTGTTCCGCTCATTTATCTTTGTCAAGTCTGATTAAAACTGCACAGCTGAATAATCTATTGCAAATAGAAGTCCATCTGTACTCTGTTTAATTTTTTTTAGGTCTTTCTTAATGAGGCTCGGCATATAAAAGCAAATGTACATATAAAAGAGAGAACATACTGATCACCTCCGTAATTCCAAGCACCATGATGAGAATCTCTTTGAAGTCCAAACTTAGACACCAGCATCGGTGCAGTTCCGCAGATTGTTTCCATTATCTCCATCAGTCCACAATACGCCTGTTTTCGGCCAAATCTTATTAATTTTTAAGAAAAAGATGTACCTGCTTGAGAGAATGACTCTGGAGAGTGCCTAGTTTCCATGCCAACCCTTACTCAATAACTGGTTTTCTGTGACCCCATATGTTCTTATTTTATTTGGCTTCTATTGTCGGTGTGACTTCATAATCTTTAATTACAAATGAGCACAGGATCCCTAAGCTGTCTTTTCACAATGCTTAGTTTCTTCATACAAATGGCACACTCATCGCAGTCTTTTTTAAGCACCACAGAAAGGGACGTGTCTCCATAGGGGTGAAAATTAGCCTACAAAACAGTGCACCAGACAGGACTTCTGCTGCATCCACAGAGAGGTGACTGAAGCAAAGGCAATTTAGACTTATCAGGAATGTAAGTAAAAAAAAATTGTTCATAGAATCTTAAAGTGTAGAACTGGAAGGGATTCAAAGGGTGATCTAGTCAACCCTCTTCAATGCAGGAATCTCATCAAAGTCTCTCATTCAATTTGAAACCATACTAGACCTGCTTTGTTTGCAAATGTCCTAGTAGTTCTGTTATTTGCCACTTCCTGTGCAGGAGTCAGCAGAGAGAGAGAGGAAATGCTGTCTGTGTCTCTCTCTCTCTGTGTGTGTTTGTGTTTGTGTAAATACTAGTTGTTTGAACATCTTAGCCTGTTTCCACACTGTCAACTTCAAACACAGCTAGGATATTCATTTCAGTCACGGCTGATTTGAAGCTAGGACAGATATGGATGGTAGCTAATGTCAAGTGAACACTACTATCAAAACTAACAGTGGGAAAGAATTGCATGCAGACTCAAATATATGTGAGATAAAAACATTTTGTTTTAGTTGAAACAGTGCCCCTCTGGAATTCATCCTTCTTCAAATACCAGTGATGAGGGATTCCCCATTCCTAGCAAGGGTGGGTGGAATGGATCTTCTTTTAATAATGATAATAATAATAATAATAATAATAATAATAATAATAATAATAATAGTTTTTATTAATTTTCAATTAAGAATATCCAATTAATATCAAATCAAATCTATTCATAATCCAATTATAAAAAACCCACCAAATTACAATCCAAATTATTAATTATTAAATTTCACATGGACTTCCCATATTCTGGAACTATGAAGAACTCATCTGACTTAAGTATATTTCTGCCCTCTTCTTGTTGTTCTCATATTTTCCACATTCTGATCTTAAAGAGTTGTTAAGCATACTGTTTGCAAATATATGTAGCAATTAGAATGGAATATATTCCACAGATATAAATCATTTGGCGATTGATCAGCTTTTATGGGGACCATGCAAGTCTCCCCTCCAGGGAGGGGGGTTGCTAGACACCCGTTTCACCTTCTCCCCCACCCATAAAGAAGAAAAACCTGCAAACAGATGCACTGTATGTTGTGGGATATTTCCCAAATTATTGTCTCAGATCATTGTAGAATCAGCCAAAAGATGTTTCCCACTCCCACGAGAAAGGGAAGAATTTGATTTTTCCATCCTGTGTCATAGCTATCAACCGCCATCTTGTTCCGCTCATTTATCTTTGTCAAGTCTGATTAAAACTGCACAGCTGAATAATCTATTGCAAATAGAAGTCCATCTGTACTCTGTTTAATTTTTTTTAGGTCTTTCTTAATGAGGCTCGGCATATAAAAGCAAATGTACATATAAAAGAGAGAACATACTGATCACCTCCGTAATTCCAAGCACCATGATGAGAATCTCTTTGAAGTCCAAACTTAAACACCAGCAACTGTGCAGTTCTGCAGATTGTTTCCCTTATCTCCATCAGTCCAGAATACGCCTGTTTTCGGCCAAATCTTATTAATTTTTAAGAGAAAGGTGTCCCTGCTCGAGAGAATGACTCTGGAGAGTGCCCAGTTTCCATGCCAGGCTTGGTACTCAAAGTGCCAAGGCTTGACATCTTGTTGTGGGGGCCATATAACAGACTCTGTGGGTGCGACCACCTTCTTCTACCCTGGAGAGGTCGGCAGGACTAATTACTCCCATATTAGTCCTGAATTTCTGTCACTACTGGGGGTCCAATCAAATGGGAGGCAGCCATTTCCCTCGGCAGGAAACAGGAAGTCCAAAAGGATCTGGTAAAATATGAGCCACCTAAATCTCAGGTGAAGCAGTAAGGTTTACAGTCATACCATGTCCATTGGACTTCCAAAAGATTTGAAAACCAAAGCTCCTGCAGCCAATCGGAAGCTACGGAAGCACCGTTGGACTTTCAGCTTCCCAGAACATCCAAGAACTAAGCTGTTTGAAAACCAAGGTACGACTGAACTGAGACAAACCACAGCAGTGAAATTTAGTTTTTTGTGGCTCTCAGGGGTGAGGAACTGGAGCACTTATGGCTCTTTCAGGTGTTAATTTATCCCTATCACAAAGCTTTTATAGGCACAACCCCCCCCCCATCAATCTTGTCTATTTTCTCATACTATTATGTTGAAAGATGTAGTGAAGATAGAGTAGATTCAAAATATACAATCTGACTATGTAAAGCTAGTGGATTTTAAGATGACTTAGTAATTTGTAGACAAAAATGCAATGGCTGTGTATTGTGGCCTGATCTCCAATAACCCAACTTGAAAGAAGTTCTAGAGGCAGTGATAAAGCCTCTCCTCCGGGAGGGGAGGGGTTTTGGTCAGGAGCCGGCTCCTGCATCACCAAGGGGACGTTTCACCCCCAGCCTTACCTGTTCCTGCTGCCGCGCCGCACCCCTAGCAGACAGCCAATAGGGCTGACGCAGGGGCGGGGTTTAGCTGCACCTAAGGCAGCTGCGGCGGTGCTTTCCATCATTCTGCATCACTGCTTTATCGGTTTAGTGTGGTATCGGAGGGCAAGGTTTGGGCCATCGCCTAACCCTCCAACTGCTGGGTATTCCGTAAGAAAATCTGGGGGTCGTGGATCCTGTCTGACGCCCTGTTGGTGGCTAGGGCCATGGCACGACCCCCGGTGACTTCAGGGGTGGAGCTTCCAGTTGTATTTCGCATCAACAGGCTCCACCTCCTGGGCGGTTAACCCTTGAGTGACTCCACGCTCTGCGGGGGGAGTCTACTGTAGTTTGTTCAACCCAATGCCTAAGCCAATACCACTCACATGCTGTAACCAATAAAGTTGTGGCCTTTTCCCTTTCATTAACCAAAATTTATTGTGTCATTGAGTTTTTATTTCTGCATGCGGGAGTCGGGTCCTCAAATCACAACAGGGTGTGGCTATCGGCACCTGTTCTTATCTGGCAGCAGAGCTGCTATTCCACCTCACATCCCCAGAAAGAGGCACTTCGCACTGTATCCCCAAATGCTGCTACCCTTCAGCTCACTTTTCTCCCCACCCTCCCTCTTGTTCTGTGTTGTGTTTGCACCACACAATTTAAGTCGAGCAGTTAGGCACATTATAGGGAACAACTTTGTAGCAAACATAGTTTTTACCTTGGGGCTAGAAAGACACAGAAAAAACACACTCTACAGTTGCTACAAGATGTCACCACTCTCTGAGCCCAGAGAGTGTTTTGTCTTATGAAATCCTTGATGAGGCGAAGTCGACAAAGTAAGAGCAATGTCCAGACCTGCAGCTGCCAAAGTTCTCTCAGTCAAAAGTCTTGCAATGTGTCCTTCAGACAATATCTTCACAAAGCCCTCCACTTTTTAAATGGATCACTCCAGCCATCTCCATGTCTCCAATGTTCCCCAACAGTGAATGCTGTAACTTGAGCTCTTATCTATCCTGGGCTATGTGCCAGTTTGCCCAGTAAAACAAATAAGACAGTTACAAGATGCATAAAGCTCCATTTTCAGGAGGTGGGGAACCATTTCTGCTGACTCAAAGATAAGTAAGCCTTTCTCACTTTCCTTAATACTTCAGCAGTGGAATGAAACCAAATTGCTTTACATCAAATAAATGATGGAGTCATACATTTGTAATGTTGTACATCCCCATGATGGATGTTGGAAAAACAATTCTTCTACTTGGCAAGTTACAGTGAGGAAAACCAGGAAAACATTAAATCGCATGAGATTTCATGTAATCGTTAATGCTTCTGGAATGACAGTTCAGACTAATGTACTGCATTTTCTGTTTTCCAGGTAAACAGTTGAAAAAAATACCATCACAACTGAGGAAATTTTCACTTCATATATTTCTTTCATTGGCATACACGTGGTGCTTCAGATCAGGAAACCATGAGCTGGTTTTCTCAAATTCTGGAAAACTGGATCAGTTTCCCTTATTTGGAAGAATATCTGACCTCAGTGGTTCACCCTTGGTGGTTACTTAAGCTTCTGATTTTACTTTATTCACCACTGATATGTGCGTTTTTGTTTTTCTCTTACATATTTACAAGAAGATGAATAACCAGCAAGAAAGTGATGATAGCAAAATTTGGGAGAAACCAAGGAAACTTATTGCTCAAGTTTATGATATAGTTGGAAAGATATGGTATGGCGAGTAAAGGTTTCTTTCATTCCAATAATTCAGTCTTATCAGCTCCTATACTTTCATAGGACTGAGCATGAGAATTTCAGGCTTGAGGCACTGGAACAATAGTTGCCACAGTGCATCAGGAGTGGACCTCTAAATCCACCTCAGAGTCACAACAGCTACAAGTTCCGGTTGGCTCCATTAGGATCAAAACGAAGGCAGGGAAATTTATTTAGGTAATAAGCAATCAAAAAGAAAAACATTTTATGAGTAATGAAATTAAGATATATTACAGAAGAAAGGGTCAGCTGGTGGTTGCATAACCACCATACATTTAATCACATTTAAAGCATGCCTTCTCTCCAAGAGAAACCTGGAGAATGTTGCTTACACCTCACAGAGCTTTTCCTGAGCAAGGTGAAGCACTAAGTAACTCTGAAACATACACTCTGGAAACAAACCATAGAATTTACCAGCACAGGATGTGGTGATGGCTGCTAATTTGGATGGACACTGCGGGAAACAGGATGATGGAATACAGGGAGATTTGGCTTGATCAGCAGGATCCATCTTATGTTCTCATTGCTTCCCAGAGTGTGATGTTGAAGCATAAATCAGAAATACATTACTAAAACCAAGTTTGGGTCATAAGGATGAAACCCTGTGATTGTCTGGGAAACTGTTTTCTCACTTTGTATAAAGTGATTCAGAGAATGGTCTGAAGATATGAGAATTATAACTCATATAATTGCTTAAACGAGATTGAAATCGCTTCACAGTTTTAGCTTACTCAAAGACAAGGCAAAAGTGTTTCCACCTGCACCCAAAAGTAAGCAAGGAAGGAATATTCCAGCGGAGGAGGAATACCATTTATTCTGGGACCACAACAGAGAAAGCCTTGATCATTGTGGATGACAACCTGCATCCAGAATGCTGCAACATATGGGAGAGCTTTTTACCTGATCTTAGATTTCAGTTTTCTGAACCGCACTGTTTTCTTCCAATAAAAGACAGCAATATTTTATTTATTTTTCAACCAAGTAATATTTATTTGTTGCATTTTGTATTATTTCCAGATTATGAAGTTATTGGCATGGAACATCTCTCTAAAAGACCAGGGGTTATTATTTATGATCACGCAGTCACTTTTACTGACTATTCCCTTCTTGTGGCTAAACTTTTTAAGGAAACACAGAGAGGTTGCTTTTCAGTACTTGATCGTGCCTTTTATCGGGTACCAGGTAAGTTATTAAATTCAAATCATGCTTTTTTACAAGGGTCATTTAAAGAAGGAAGGAAGGAAGGAAGGAAGGAAGGAAGAAGAAGAAGGAAGTACAGAGCCCAAAAATGCCTAGTAGCACAGAGTGCTCTGTTTGGGGGGCATTCCATTGGGTGAGTTAATGCAGCATATAATCTCCACCCACTTATCTGTGCATGAAAAGATGGACTTCTGTGGGTGTAGGCAGGTCTCAACCAGCATGGGCTCATCTGTGCCATGTGTCTGTCTGTCTCTCTGTGCATGCAGCAAGACACTGGGTCTGTATTTTTATCATAATGCAAACATAAATGTCCTTCTGTTGTACTACAGACTTGACTTGTGGAACACATGTCTAAATAGGTGGCACCCCTCAGCACTTCCACAAAATCCTACTTTAATTGGAATGGCAAAGAACTATGCTTGTGATCCATAATAGTGCAATATGTTTGGAATAATGACACCTGTATAGCGTCCACAATATTTCCTAAATAAGAGTTATAAATCTATTTGGGGCTTATTTTTTCAGGGTGGAAGATGTTTTTTGATGTGCTCAGGTTGAAAGATTTCAGTAAAGCTGAATCTGTGGAAATTTTGAAGAAAGGCCATTTACTGGGCATTTCCCCTGGAGGAGGTAGAGAAACAAACTTTAGTAATGACTACAACATAATGTGGGGTAACCGCACAGGTTTCGCACGGGTAGCTTTGGAGGCAAAAGTGGTAAGTGATCGTTGTGCAATTTGCATTGCCCTCGCAATTATCCTAGATAAGACGTAATGTGCTCACATCCTTGATGTAGCATCCTAAATAGTTGAGGATGGTATGGGGGGTTAAATGATATCTGGAGTTCCAAGTATTTCCTATTGATCTCAATTTCATTTAAAAAGAAAAATAGCTTTCCCCCTCTTCAATTATTAATAATCTGGGGGATAGCATGTGCAATTTGAAGTCAGTTACGTCTGGCTTGTCATTGTAATGCCACATGTGGAGCATTATTCCTAGTCCTTAACCAAAATAAAGGTGGGGTGGTTGGAGTGAAGTAATTCTCCAGTTATCAGCTTCCTTTTGATTTTTGATTTTATTCTTTTAGCCCATTATCCCTATATTTACAGAAAACATTTGTGAAGCATACAGGAACATTGCATTGTCCTCATGGTTTTCCTAGATAACGGTCCTTCTATACATAGTGATCCAACATTTTTACCTAATGCCAGCCATTTTTTTTTCAATATTTTGTACACTTGTTGAATGATCAAAACTAAGTTTAAATCTAAACTTTTTATCTCATCCCATTGGTGAGTTATGAGGCTTTGATTTTTTTTTTTTTAAATGACCATTTTGGTGTTGCCGTACTACACAAAAACACTTTTAAAGAATTCTTGTTAGTACTTCATTTCATGAACATTGCAGCAAAATACATATCAAACAAAATTATGGCACTGCTGAAGTGTTTAACTGGTGCTAAGATGGCACCCCTTATATCCAGATCTTATTTTCAACAAATGAGGAGTACAGAAAAGAAGAAATGTTCCTAAAATGACTCTTTGAAAGAGTGAAAGTGATCAAGGGAACACAAGGATTTCTTTGCTTTGTTCCATCTACATCCAGTCCAACAGAAATGGTGACCAAAGTGTGCACCTTTACAATGAGAGCGAGAAGTTCTACACTGAAGGAGGTACAAGATCTCTGGATATGGCTGAGATAATTGGGTATGTGACCTGTGAATACAATAAAACATGGTGGCTGACCTACGTGCTGCCAATGGACTATGAAAGTGAAGAAGCAACTATGACCTGCATACACCTGCCAGGCCCAGCATCATTTTTTTGCCCATCTAGTTGGCATGTACTTAAGGTGGGGCGAGCCCAAGTTATAATAAGGCAAAAACAAAGGACTGCAACTGGCCACACTTATACTTTTACAAAAAATGTAACTTGTGCAACAAACGCTCTTGAAAATCATTTGGTGTGAAGCATAAATAATGGAAGAGTAAATGTTTTCAGACTCATTTCATGTGTAATGTTGGATGCTTGATATGGAATGATCCGCAACACATAAGCAGCCTAAAAAGCAAAGGATGGCAAATATCCTGTTTTGGGGTCAAATGATATCTGGAGTGCCACAGGTTTCCCACCCCTACTTTAAAAGTAAGTGCTGAAATCAATGACATTCTAAAAGAATCTGGGAGAAGATCTATAATGAACTTAAGAAAGTAATGAAAATTACTATTAGTAAGAAACCAGAGGCCTTCCTTTTGAGCATGATCAATCATGAGATACCCAGTCAGGACATAGTGTTTTTTATGTATGCCACAACAGCTGCTAGAGTATTACTCGCAAGAAACTGGAAAGGCGAGGAGCTCCAGACAGTGGAAGAATGGCAGATGAAGCTAATGGACTTGCTGAACTGACCGCGAGACTCCGAGACCAGAGGGAGGAGAAGGTGCAACAGGATTGGAAGAAATTTAAGGACTATTTAAAAAATCGTGAAAAGCTAGATATTTGAAGCAGAACTGGCTTGTTTAATTGGCTTTAGCTAGTTGATGTTAGATGAAAATAGTATATAAGAAGTAATGTTATGGATGGTTTAAAATATTTAGAAATGTTTAAGGTTATGTTGTTTAAGTAATGAACTATATATGATGATTATTATCTTAAAGATTATTAAGAATAGTGGTGAATGTTAAGAAAGTAGTTACAAAGTTACCAAAGTATATTAATATTGAACGCAGTTGAGGGAATGGGGGAAGTCCCCTAAAGAAGATAGAAACTAGAATTAAACAATGATTTTTTATTGTTCCAGATTAGGTATGTATAAGTTGTCTTTTCTTTGTTTTTGATGTTGTAATGTGTTTGGTGTGTTTATTGTTTTATTATGTGTTATTTGTTTTTGTTTCATTTGTTTGATATGCTTGTTATTTAATGTAGAAAATAAAAATTTTATTTTAATTTTATTTGTCTTTTTTTTTCTTTTCCTCTTATATTCCTGAAAACCTGGAGAGCAGTTTCTTCATGTGAGATATTTGGATAGATATGTCAGGAATTCTGAAGTGTGTCTGGCTAATCATTATATTGCCAAATTCAAAGCATTCTTCTAATCCTTAACCAAAATAAAGGTGGGGTGGATGGGGTGAAGTAATTTTCAAGTTCTCACCTTTCTTTTAATTTTTTATTTCTTCTTTTATTCTTTCAGCCCATCATCCCTATTTTTACACAAAACTGTTGTGAAATATTCAGGAACATTGGAAAGACAAGTGAGCTAAATATCTTATATTCCTCGTTGATCAAGAGATCTGATATCAGGAAATAAACATTATAAAAATATGCAATGATTTTTTTTAAAAAAATAAACTATTTCGTACCTATCAGTAGTTTATTTAATGCAAACTTATGTACACTTATCTGCAAAAGTTGTGCTGTCTCTTTAAAAAAAATGCACTCAAATTATTTAACCTCATCTCTGGGATGGATTGATTGGAATTGCTAAAAATTCAGAATGCCAACTAATTTCAAATTTGATATGGGGTCGCTCTCTTTCAGACTCTTTTCCCTTTCGTACATAGGGTTGACAAGATGGTTATATGAGAAAACACGACTTTTCTACCTTCCCATATATGGAGGATTTCCAGTGAAACTGAGGACATATATTGGAGAACCCATCCCATACGATCCAAATATAACAGCTGCAGAGCTGGCTGAAAAAGTAAGTTAACTCTACACTTGGAAGTATAAAAGCAGAATATTTCTTTCCTGTTAGTTTCTCTCTTCCAGTTCTATAAATTGCATTCTGCCTACTGACTTCCTCATTCTATACAACCAGAGAGAGGGTTCATTATATAGACTTTTGTGCATTATGTTCATCACTCAGCTTTCCCTCTCCGCAACTTGTTGAGACCACGAAAAACGTATGCATTTTATGTAGTGCTTCACAAAGATGTGCTCAGCCATAGGACTTCTTCTCCCCACCAGGAGCGTAGCAAGGTAAATTGGTACCTGGGGGCAAAAAATTTTTTGTCACACCCCCCCCCAAGGCGTAGGAAGGTCAGGTGGTACCCAGTGCAGAAAATTTCTTGTCAACCCCCCCATTGATTCCCCCCCTGCAAAAATGGTTTTACGTTATTTCATATTTTCTTACAAAGGAATAATAACAAGTAATAATAATAAAAAAACTTTTATTTATATCCCGCCCTCCCTGGCCGAAGTCGGGCTCAGGGTGGCTAACATCAGATACATAACATTGGTATAAAATCAAACAATAATTAAATTACCTCCTAAAAACATCTCAAAATCAAATTAAAGTCTAATTAGATGGCTTTCCACAGGGTTAGGGTTGGGAACAGTAAGTGCTCCACTGAACTGAAATTTCAGCCTTCACGACATAGGAAAACAGCCAAGTAAACAGCTATTTTGGTGGAGGAGGGTCAAGATATTAACCGATATGCATGAAATTTCATATATAGCTATATAATCCCTAGTATCGTAAGATAAGACCTTTGGAGCAGACATTTTTAAAAAAAGTTTTTTATGAACTGCCCTAGGGCAGTAATTGTCCTTGATAATTTGTCAACCCCTCCGTTATGTAACATGGGGCAACCCTTGCTATGTCCCTGCTCCCCACCATGTGCCCCAGAATCTGCCCCAGAGGGTCCCCCCAAGCCCCCTCCCCCGGTGGGGGACCCAGTAAGCACTGTATGTTCTTAAGCCTCAGTAAAACTATTACTGAAGTGAATGCGACTCCATGCTACTCTGCTATTTTTACCCATGCCCTGCTGTGCTGTTTTCAAGCATGGAACCAGGGGGTGACTGTTTTTTGGTCACTAGCCCTGTCAGCCATTGCCATTCTAAGAGAATGAGGGAGGTGTTCATAGTGAGTTTAGGCACCTCTTTTTCTGGAAAAATGCATTGAACATAGTGAAATATAACTCAATAGCATTTCTGCAGGTTTCCTCACATAGCTGGGGGTAACAACCGTGCTGGAAAACTAATACGTACCAAGCAGCCCAAGGCACTTACGTTTGGTTGTATCTCTGCCATTTTCAGAGTGCTCTTGATTAAAAACAAACAAACAAACCCATAAAGACAGTGGGCTGGATTCATGGAGAGATGAACAGTTTCCTTGTGGGGTTTCTTGGCCCAGCCTGCTCTTGCCCAACCCTCCATTCTGAAAAAGTCACTCTTGAGGATTGAGGTACAAGGACTGTCATATTGTGTATCTGTAACTGGAAAAAATGGGATTCTTTATTCTGCTAGTTCTGATCCCTATAACTTTTTCCTCACAGATATGCATAACTGTGAATATCCATTTTGCAATATATCGATATAACACAATGTTATATGTTTGTTCTTCTTTCAACAGACAAAAACTGCAATTGAAAATCTTCGGGATAAATACCAAAAAAGGCCAGGAAATATATTAAGAGCTCTTTCAGAACGATTTGATAAGCATTACAAAGCTAACAAGTCCATAAAAAACTGTTGCAGTGTTTCTGACGAGATGTCTGTAACAGGAAACATTAATAATTATGTTATTAAAGCTAAGTTGATATACATAGAAATGTGCTGGATTGTTTATTAATTATCTAGAAGGGACCCTAGCTCAGTAACTCATCACCTGCTGGGCATACAGAAGGTCCTAGGTTTTCAAAGACATACAATAATAATAATAATTTTTTATTTGTATATCACCTTTCTATCTCACGGCGTTTACAAGCAGAAGAAACAAAAAATGTACATCTTATAACAATCTAATGCAATACAAAAATGTGATAATAAAACAAAACTTTAAAATAAGCAACCTACATCAAAAAGTAACATTCAACAATTATTAGAGTAATATAAAATAATATCAACATATAAAAGTTAAACAGAAATCCACTCAACATTTACAATAAACAATTTCTAAACTAATCAATAAAACGGCAAGTCTTGCCCTATCCTGCAATACTCCCAGAATGCCCCTTTTATAATGGGAAGGCGAGTGCTTAACTGAAACATGAAATAATATTACAAGTGAAAGAGTAATGTCTATAATTCACTTGTATTAAAACAGTGACACCTCTTTTATGTTTATAAAGTTTGCTCCAAGATTTGAACCCTATAATGGCCCAACCTTTCTAAACATATAGCAAAAAAAAGTAGAGGGGGGGAAAGGTAGCCAGAATTGGTGGAAAAAGTGACTGACATAACGAAAACAGCCAACTCATCAATGAATCCGGATCTGGGCAATCAAAGTGCAGTTAAATAGCTAAAGTAAACTGCCTCAGTTTTGCAGCTTTACCTTGAGGATTATTCAAATTGGGATCAAGGGGCAGAATCTGAGATGGATGGGGGTCCCAGGGTAAGAAGAGGGGACAGACATGGCTGCCTTCCTTGCAAAATGGCTGAATGGTTTGAAAGTGGAGCTCATCCCATATGCAGATGTTATTGTGCATGCTCATAGAGTCTCAGGACCTAGACAACATAATTATGATACTGTATGAAATGGAACATCGGTCAGATTTTACAGCAACAACTTTAGAACACTTTTTTTTCCAACTGAAGAGTATCACTTAGAGAGCATTAACTACATCAGAGCAAGTGCAACTAAAATGCTTTTTCTCAAAGGAAATGCAAAGGACAATATAGGAAACAATACAGTCAACGTTGAACAGGTTTAAGGCCTGTTGACTGTAACAAGAGAGATAAGCTTTCACTTGATTTGATCCTGTGGGCTGCAGACCTCTGCAGGTACACAGAGCTATCCCAAGGGGTCAACAAAGCAGCTGTGGCTGGCAGGTCCTGGTCAAGGACCCAGGAGCTCAGAGGCCTGTTCGTCTAGCACCCATTAGGTGGCTTTCTCCCAACAGGATGTCTGTTGAGGAAGGCACATGGCATGGACCACCTGCTCTCGAAGAGGAATGATTTGGCTTCGAGCGGGTTGGCCTAGATGACCCTTGTGGTTCCCTCCAACTCTATTATTCTATGATTCCCATGAGGCATCCCGAAACAAATCTATATAAATGTTTACTACATTAGGAATAATTCCACATTTTAAAATGTGCCATATATGAACAGCAACACATGACACTTTACACCGTGCCCTTTATTAACAGAAACAAAGACAATATGGAAAAGCCATGTGTGAAAAACTAAGTACATCTTATTATTAAATAGCTTGTAGAACCATATTTAGCAACAATAGGAAGCTATCAAGATCAGGTGCACAACCTTGGGGTCATTTGAACTCAAAGCTGCCCATGGATGCACAGGTTAATTCTGTGTTAATTCTGGTAGCTAGACTGGTGATAAGGTGCGGCCGCTGGAACCATATAGCACCCAGCCTGGAAGATCTATATTGGCCCCCAGTACATTTCTGAGCACAATTCAATGTGTTGGTGTTGGTGTTGAACTTTAAAGCCCTAAATGGCCCTGCCGCTGTATACCTGAGGAGTGTCTCCACCCGCATCATTCAGCCCGGACACTAAGGTCCAGTTCTGAGGGCCTTCTGGCGGTTCCCTCACTGCAAGAAGTGCTGTTACAGGGAACCAGGCAGGCTGCCTTCAAAGTCAGTAGTGGCACCTGCCCTGTTGAACACCCTCTCATCAGATGTCAAATAAACATCTACACAACTTTTTGTAGACATCTGAACGCAACCCTGAATGAGGAAGTTTTTAATCGATGGTGTGTTGCTGTGTTTTTATTATGTTCTAAACTGCCCAGAGTTGCTGGAGCAACCAGGCTTACACTTTTACACACACACACACACACACACCCCTTTATCTTTTAGCTCTCGAAAGACTCAAGTTTCCATCTTAACTGATTTCTTTCTGCCATAGCCTCAATTATGACTTCAAAAGTAGGCTGATCAGGATTTAAGAATTTGTTGGGCATCTGTTCCTCAAGATGATGGGAACAAAGGCCCAAGATTTCGATCTGAAAATCATTGGGTTTGTCGTGGAATGTTATTATAGAGATGGGAGGTAGATATTCTTTATGATGCCTGAAAGTATTGGTGTCAGGGACTGGAACTAAGAAGAAGAGGGATGGGAGGAATCTCTCCCCCCTCCCTTTCTCCTGGAGCTGATGGGGGGGGGAGGGAGAGAGAGAGAGAGAGAGAGAGAGAGAGAGAGAGAGAGAGAGACAGCTTTGAATTCCAGCCAAACTATGAGGGAGATAACCAGGCAGAGATAGGAGAGCAGCCAATCTATGCTGAATTGGGCTACTTAAAAGAGGGGGGAGAGCAGACAGTAGGAGATCATCCACCCCCTAGGATGCAATGGTCGCTGAGGGTACTAGAGCAGTGTACACAACAATGTTTGGCAATGGAAAGCTTCCATAGGAGTCGATGCAGCTGAGGGAGGGGAAATAAGGAGTAGTCAGAGTGAATAACTCCATCATGGCATAAAGATTAGAATTCTTTGTGTTACAGCAGTGACAGAATAAATCATACTTAAAAGCCTTCTTGTTTTCTCCTGGGTCCTTGAAAACATTGGGAAGGGAGGGAGAGATTCCTCCGGCCTGACTATTAGAGTCATTTGCAAGGTGCCATGGACATAGATTGTGCCATGGAAATAATAATTTGGTGCAAGTTTAGTTACAGTATGCTTCTTAGTCTTTAAATGGTTTATTTAATTTAGATTTATATCCTGCTTTTTGACAAAATTCCTCAAAGTGACTGGTTTCTTTTACTAAAATAATGATGCTAGAATAATGGAATCTGCAGAAATATATACACAAAATATCCAGATAAGCAGTCATGTGAAATCAATCACACCTGTTGCATTTTTTATGTGGTATTCAATTCAGAACCTGGCTGCCATTTTTTATGTGGTATTCATTCAGAAGTGGCTCCATTCTTGTCACCCTGATAGCATCATTGATTGAAGTTCTCACTGCCTACATAGAGTTTCAACAATCAAGGGTGGAGATGACCTTAGTGGGGTGTGCCACCCCATTTCAAAACCACGCCAGCTTAGTTGGAGGTGTGGGTGTACCTAGTCATTAAGGAGGCACAGCAAATGCAGGACACATTTTCCTACATGCCACTGCATTGCACAATGAGGGGTTACAGCAGTGGCAGAGTGTGATGGGGCACTGCTGCTCACCTGACCTCTGACTGGTCACATTGCTACAGCAGGAGGTAGAGGAGAAAGGAAAGTTGGAAGTGAGGTCAGCATGGTATACGCAGACAAGAAGGATTGGCTCCATCGATGTGTTTGAATCACATCCACCTTGCCACTATCTTCCCCGCTTTCCCTCTACCTCCAGATAAGTAGCAGCAGCAGCAGAAGAAGAAGAAGAAGAGGAGGAGGAGGAGGAGGAGGAGGAGGAGGAGGAGGAGGAGGAGGAGTTTGGATTTGATATCCCACTTTATCACTACCCTAAGGAGTCTCAAAGCAGCGCTAACATTCTCCTTTCCCTTCCTCCCCCACAACAAACACTCTGTGAGGTGAGTGGGGCTGAGAGACTTCAAAGAAGTGTGACTAGCCCAAGGTCACCCAGCAGCTGCATGTGGAGGAGCGGAGACGCGAACCCCGTTCCCCAGATTACGAGTCTACCGCTCTTAACTACACCACCACACTGGTGATGTGATATACACATATATGAGTGGTGCTCCCCACCCCAATCAGATATCTGCTGCATCATAGTGAGTACTTTGATCCTGACTTAAAGCAACCAATCAAATACCAGGAATGATTTATTCCCCTTGTACAATTTTGAAGCAGTTATTTCCCATATTCTTTCTTTTCCCTTCACTACCATCTTACCTGCATATTGGATAAACTAGCTTCTCCTGAATAGGCTGTACCAAGGTAAGGAAGGAAAGGCAAAGGGTGTGTGTGTTGTAATTCCCATTCCACCTTAATAACAGACTGAGGATGGGAGCTTGTCACATGTCTGTATAGTGTTCCAGTGTGCTGCTGGGAACTTCCGTTCCTCAGTCTGTACTTTCTCTTTCGTTTTCCGAACATGGAGGTGACTGCACGTGTGCTTTCTTTTGTCCTCATGTTCGCCTAATAAATGCTTAACTATAATGCTCATGCCAGCCTCTGTGGTGCATCTTCTGCTGCTGAATGAACAGAAAGAGTGCCTGGCTTTCTGAAGCTAGGTCTCTGGTCTCTGCTGCTGTTCTAGGGCTTCGAAGTTCGACCGGCAGTTCGGCCGGGGGGTGTGTGTGTTTGGCACAGCAGGGAGCATGCCCGTTGTTCCCGTTTCCCTGGACAATTTACAACAGGGGGTAGGAATAAACCAGTGGCAGCTGTTGCATTAGTGTGGATGCGGCAAATTCAGGCTGTGCAATTAAAACTGATAAAATGGCAACCTGCCCTCTGCCAGCCCCTTCACACTTATGACATGGGGACGCCACTGCCTGCCAGTTTCCTCCTTCTCGGTTTCTGTTGCCATTGGAATACTCAGCATGGACAAGTTCTAGGGGCATAACCACAATCAGTGCCTCTAGGTTTTCTTCCTGTTGGCATTCCTGCCTTCTGCACTACCCATCCCAACAGGTGCCTTTTTATTTCCCCTGCCCACATGCCAAAATAACCTTTACCTAGTTGGCCTTTACAAGGTTGGTGGCCTTCTGTGGCACATTTCTCTTGGCTACTTTCATATCACCTTCATGTTTGTTTGTTTGTTGAGAAATAAACATTAATACCTTCTTCCAATGATGTTGTCTTCTTGGTTCTTTAAAGGTGCAAGGAAATTTTTATGTGAGGGGAAACAATACTCTTAAGATTTAGTGTCAGGAGTATAACGTATTCCTGGACACCGCAGAGTTAGACGCAGACTTTTCTGGAAGCTTCTGGCTGTTGTGAAATTGACTAGACAGCTCAACGCAGGAACTCAGCAACTCACTGGATAACTATATACAGTATTTATTGATTGAAGCAACTAGTATCCATAAGTTACTATTTACAGACTTTACAAAATAAAAGAAACAAAACATAAAATCTTTCCTCTCTGTCTCTCTACACTGACCACGTTCTCCACACACTAACCACACAGCTCTCACACAGAGCTCACCTTATCAGGAAATCATTGACCAATCACAAGGTCGTTGCTAAGGGTCTGAGAGAGAGCAATCTGGGCTTTCTGCCAACTGTTAATTGCTTGAAGATAAGACAGCTGCATTTCTGCACGTAGGCAACTCTGAAATCTCTAACACCCCCTCACAGCACTACCCGTCCCAACAGGTGCCTTTTTATTTCCTCCACCCACATGCCAAAAGAACCTTTACCTAGTCGGCCTTTGCAAAGTTGGTGGGTTTCTGTGGCACATTTCTCTTGGCTACTTTCATATCACCTTCATGTTGTTGTTGTTGTTGTTGGAGAAATAAACATTAATACCTTGATGTTATCTTCTTGGTTCTTTAAAGGTGCAAGGAAATTTTTATGTGAGGGGAAACAATACTTCTGTCAGCAAGGGTTGCTTGGCCAAATGACCCCATGGTGTCACATAATCCTGGTCAGATGCCTTCATCAGCAATCTAGCCACCCTATTCTACGCCTGCTGGTGCTTCTTCATCAGGCCCAAGGGCAGTCCCACATAGAACATATTACAGAAATATAGCCTCAAGTTACCAACCAACACCTGGAACACAGTGCTCAAGTGGGAACCCTGGCCTTGCAGTTGGTTCATTTTATGATAAAGATAATCCATCAAGTCGACCAAGGCTGATTCAGTTCTGAATTCAGGTCTGAAGCTAGAATTTAATGAATCTAGAAAATCATTCTCATCCAGAATTGCCTACAGTTGCTCCACAACCACCCTTTCCATCTCCTTTGGCAAAAAAAGAGGTGTCAGTGACCATTCTATAGTTCTTGCACTCTGTTAGGTCTAGAGAGGGCTTTAAAATAATTTTTAAAAATTAAATTTTCAAAAACAATAACACAGAGCATATTTAACCCCCCTCCCCTTCCCTTCCCCCCCCGTTCCTGTCCCACTTACCACTTCATACCAAATACAGCATGTATACATATACCATATACTTCCCTTACACACTTTTCCTGGTTCCTTTTACTTTTCTACTACTCTGCATAATACACATCTTTTTTATCATCCAAATTGGTATCAACTAAATACTCTATTTCAACTCTGCTGGATTTACACAAGACCTGCTAAGCTATGTATTTGTCTTAAAATAGTTAATAAACCTTATCCATTCCTCTTTATATTCCTTATCTCCATTTTCTCTTATGCTTTTCATCAGACCAGCCAGTTCAGAATATTCCAACATTTTACACAACCATTATTCCTTAGTGGGTTCTATACTTGTTCTCCACCTTTGTGTCAATAAGGTTCTAGCTGCAGTAGTAGCATAGAGTAGTAAACTCTTTTTGGGGGGGTGGGGGACCTCCGTTGTTACCATCCCTAAGAGGAAAATCTCAAGTGTTTTGGGGAAATTTATAGTATCATTTAAAATTTATTCTGGACTGACTGACAGTGCACACGCACGCTAGTTTCCGGATGGGGGCAGTGAGCAAGTGTGAGCGTCAGTGTGAGCGTCTACAGATTTTATAGACTTAGACTTTGTGGAGAGGCTGGGGTTGGCCATGCAGAGGTTGGAGCCCCTACTGGAAGTACAGACCATCAATGGGCGGCCCTTGCTAGCTGTGCATGTCTTTGAGGCCACGATGCCGATAAGCCTGGGGTTGGCAGGCCACCGGGAGACAATCGCATTCCACATCACAAGGTTGGCAACTCACCCTGTGGTGCTGAGAATGACGTGGCTATTCCGGCACAATCCTGTCATTGCTGGGGGGCAGAGATCCATAGCCTTTGCCTCGGTATATTGCCGCCTACACTGCCTAGGTGGAAGGGGGCCAGAGAGGTCAGAGGTCAGAGGGGCAGAGGCCTTAGGACCCCTCACAGGGGGTGAAGGACAATTAGCCCTGCCCTACAAGGCCTATCAAGATGTGTTCTGTGAGAAGGAAACTGAGATTACCACCCCATAGGCCTTATGACTGTAAAATCAAATTGTTGCCAGGGGCCCAGCTGCCCATCAGTCGTCTTTATTCCATGTCAGAAGCAGAGAAGGAATTTCTGGAGAAGAATTTGGTGTGCGGCTTTATCCATCCTTCTAGGGCTCCTGGGGGCGCACATGTGCTTATCGTTAAGAAGAGGAACAACATGATGGACGTTAGAAAGACAATGCGGCAACTTGGCAATGGAGATTTACAAAATAACAAATATATGACTCCATCATTTATCTGTCGTAAAGCAAGCTGGTTTCATTCCACTGCTGAAGGTTTTTCTTTGTTTTGTTTTGTTTTGTTTTTTTGCATTTTCAAAAACAGGAACAGAGAGCATGTTTTATCTAACATAGGCATGATGCCTCAAAGTAATTAGAAGGTCTGGCAGGGCAAATCTCCTCTTTCTTTTCCATCAATCATAATTTTATATTTTACTCTGGGCTTCTTTCCCTGCCATATGAACCTTAATATTTTTTCTTTAAACATCAAATATTATTTATAATTGGGACATTTTGAAATAGAAATAGCTTTTAAAAATCAAATATTATTTATAATTGGGACATTTTGAAATAGAAATAGCATTTTTGGAAGGACATTCATTTTAATGGCCAAAACAGTGATAGCTTCATTCCCTCCCATATTTCCAAATCTTTGTTTCTTTCCAAGCTTTTACGTAGTTGTCTTGATAGATATTTTGTTTTTTATTGTTAACCGGATTCCCAGATATATTTTTTTCTCTATTTTCCACCCACATTCCGATTCAATGTCTTTTTTTGTTTGATTATTTTTTTTTTAGCAGCATCTTGATTTTCCCTTTATTTTGTTTGCAGCCGGCCAATTTTACAAATCTGCTTATCTCTTCTATAACTTCCAGTATGCTCATTCTTGGTTGTTCTAAGGTTAATACGCTCTCATTCACGAATGCTTTTAATTTGTAATTTTGTTGGCCCACTCTTATTCCATTGATTTTATTGTTAATCCTTATATTTTGAGCCAGTGCTTCTAATATTAATATAAATAACAGCGGGGTCATTGAGCAACCTTGCCTCGTCCCTTTATATATAATACATTTTTCTGATGTGTTGTTTACAATTATATTGGCTGTCTGCTCATTATAGATTGATTTTATACTTTTTATAAAGGTCTCACCAAACCCCACTGCTGGAGTATTAAGGAAAGTGAGAAAGGGTTGCTTCTTCAAGAGCCCGGCAAGGCCCTCTGCAGCCGCAGATATATCATATCATGTGATGTATTGAGATATTGTGGTATTTAGCTGGTAATATATTGTGATGTTGTAAACCTGATATCGCCCAGCCCTAAAGCACACTGAAAGGCGGACTCCCCCCCCCCTCTCTCTGTGTGTGTGTGTTTGTGTCTGCTGACCCCTGCACAGGAAGTCACAAATAACACAACTTCTAGCACATTTGCAAACAAAGCAGGGTCCAGTATGGTTTCAAACTGCATGAGAGACTGTTTGTTGAGATTCCTGCATTGCAGGGGATGACTAAATGGCCCTTGGGGCCCCTTCCAACTCTACATTTTATGATTCACTGAACAAAAACTTTTACTTACATTCCCGGTAAGCCTAAATTTCCTTTAATTCAGTCACCTCTCTCTGGGAGCAGCAGAAGTCTTGTCTGGTGCACTTTTTCATAGACTAATTTCCACCCCTATGGCGACATGTCCCTTTATGTGGAGGTTTAAAGAGATTGTGATGGGTTTGCCATCTGTATGAGGAAACAAAGCATTGTGAAAAAGAGGGAAGGCTAAAGGTGTCTGCTACCTGGTAGTTGTGGCCATTCGTAATTAAATGTAAATTATGGGGTCCAGATGTATATGCAAGATATCCTACAATACCCTAAACCGTAGTAATATGTTCTGTTTACTATATTGAATCCTAGCGCTGCATCAGGAAAAGCTTTTCCATTGGATCTGTCTCTTCAATTCAGAGTAATAATCACATACACATATGGGGGTCAGTTTTACAATTCAGAGTAATAATCACATACACATATGGGGGTCAGTTTTACTCTATTTTTGAGGGGAGATGTGTTCGTAGTGACAGAATAGTAGTACTTTCCTACATTAAGGGGTTTGATCAACAGGGGAGAAATAATTTGATAGCCTTGCCTTGTTTAAGTTGTTTGACATGATTAGTTTGTTCTAACTTTCTTTTTGGGAGTCTTCCACATCTACAATAGCAGTCATATTGCACAATAGCATACTGTGTCACAGAAAACAAGTTATTGACTAAGGAGTAAAGGTAGGCATTGTGACACGTGTGTTACCTCCCTTTCCAGTAAGTTACAAGATATGTATGCAATAGGATCACCCTGCAATACATAAACCTTAATAACACAATCTGTTTACAATATTGAATCCTAGCGCTGCATCTTGGGGATGACCAGGACGTTGAAGGTTCCTATGTAGTTCAAAAGCGAATTCCCAATGGGTTTGCGGTTCCATTTGTTGCTGGGCTGACCCAGCTGTCAAACTGTGATCTCTGGACTCCAATGCACTCCTGTAGCAGGCTGCCTCGAACTTCCTTCCTAGAGAGCAGCATATTTTCCAGAAAATAAAACCAAGGAAAATACTTACTGCTTAAGTATTGAAGCCCCAGTAGCAGCCACCGCAAGGGGTGTGTGTTTGTGTGTGTGTGTGTGGAAGTATTGGGACTCCTAACGGGAGAGGAAGGGCAGTTGCCACCCCAATACAAGGCCTACTGGGACGTGTTCTGTGAGAAGGAGGCAGACAATTTGCCTCCACATCGACCTTATGACTGTAAAATAGACATCCTATTGGGGGCTCAGATGCCCAGAAGCCAATGTCTGTTCAATGTCTGAGAAGGAGCTAACTGCCCTCAGGGAGTTTCTCAATAAGAACCTGGCATGGGGTTTTACCCAGCCACCCATGGTGCCAGAGAGCTCTTCCATGCTGTTTGTAAAAAAAAAAAAAAAAAAAAAGACACACCTGAACTGTGTCTCTGTGTGGACTTTCACCAGATTATCCGCATCATGGTGCCCAATCGCTACCCCTTACCATGTATTGGGGATTTGCTGGAGAGGTTGAAGTTTGCAAAGATTTTCACAAAGCTGGACTTGAGGGGGGCGTACAATTTGATACGTATAAGGGGGAGAGATGAATGGAAGACAACGTTCTGCAGTTATGGCAGTTTTGAATACTTGGTCATCCATTTCGGGTTGCAGTCAGGGACAGCGACATTCCAAGCATTCATCAACCACGTGTTGGGGAACCTGGTGGACACACATGTCATTTCTTATCTTCCGATCTATTTCAAGAACCCAGAGCAGCATGTACGTCACATGATGGAGGTGCTACGAAGGCTGAGAGAGCATTACCTTGGAGGTACACTGAAAGTTACCTTTACACGAAGGAGAAATAGAGTTTCAGAAGTAGAGTTCTTGGAGTACCGTATAATGCCAAGTGGAATGCACATGGATCTGGCCAAGGTGCAGGTGGTAGAGTGGTGGAAGGAGCCCAAAAACCAAGAAGGGCTTGCAAAGGTTTTTGGGGTTTGCGAACTACTATCATAAGTTTGTGTCCAGCAACTGCAGGCTCACGGCGCCTCTTACAGACTGCTTGAGGGTAAAATAAAACCCTTCCTGTGGATAGCAGAGGCTCAGCAGGCTTTTGAGCAACTCAAGGCCGTATTCATCTCGGAGGAGTATCTAGCCCATGCCAACCCGCAACAGCAGCTGGAGGTGGAGACCAACGCCACCAGTAGGGCATTGGGAGTGGTGCTGCTTCAAGAAGACTGGAATGGTGATCTGTGCCCCAGTGACGTAGTTAGCCCTATGGATTGGGTGAGCTGGGGGGGGGAGGCGCAGGATGATCCACAGTGCCAAAACTGCCCCGCAATGCGTCTGTCATGACACTGCTTCAAAACCTTGGTACGGAGATCCTCCTCTGGGACATACAGCGCTGTTCCCTTATACAATTATATATAATCCACCTCTTTCAGCAAAGCCGTCTGCAGCACTATCCCCTCTCGGTATTGCCTCTATTGTTTCCCCTTGCAAACTCATCCTCAGCAGTTTGTTTCTGGAAGTCGAGCATCTGCTGCTGAGACTGCTGCTATCTGTAGCCGGTCTGAGGATGTGCCTCAGCACTAGGGTAGCCTCCTGTTCCAGATACTCCGGTTTCTGGGAAAGAGCACCTGCTCTTTAGTTCTGTGGGCCCACCACATACTGCACTCTGAAGTTGAATCTGGCAAAGAATTGTGTCCACCTTATCTGCCTCTGGTTAAGATGCCAAGCCATCTGCCAGTGTTCTAGATTACATTGATCAGTGCATACCTCCACTGGATGTTGTGCCCCCTCCAGGAAGTGTCGCCACATCTCCAGAGCGTCCCATATAGCAAGCAATTCCTTCTCCCAGATGGTGTAGTTCTGCTCTGATGGAATCAGCTTACGCATGACTAAATACTCGAAACTGACATATCTGGTACAAAAGGTGGTCTTCCACTCATTTCCTTCTCTTATCCTTATCAAGTTATAGCCCCCCCCCCAGTCAAGCTTTGTGAAGAACTTTGCCGAACTCACCCACTCCAGCAAGTTCCCTATACGTAGCAGGGGGTAGCGATTGGGCACCGTCACCTGGTTCAGCCTCCTGTAATCATTGCAGAGGCGCAGTTCTGAGTTGTTCCTCTTCTTAACGATAAGCACATGTGCGCCCCCAGGAGCCCTAGAAGGATGGATAAAGCC
The DNA here is from genome assembly GCA_900245905.1 of Lacerta viridis. Lineage (NCBI taxonomy): Eukaryota > Metazoa > Chordata > Lepidosauria > Squamata > Lacertidae > Lacerta > Lacerta viridis. Next base: position 3,137,722 of record OFHU01000837.1, on the reverse strand, counting down.
GCACACCAGATTCTTCTCCAGAAATTCCTTCTCTGCTTCTGACATGGAATAAAGACGACTGATGGGCAGCTGGGCCCCTGGCAACAATTTGATTTTACAGTCATAAGGCCTATGGGGTGGTAATCTCAGTTTCCTTCTCACAGAACACATCTTTTTTTTTTTTTTGTTGAAAATATCTTTATTTCTTTCAAATTTTACATAAACCACAAATAAACAAAAATTAATCATAACAAAAATACACCTCACAGGATTACCGACTTTTTTCAACTTATTACAGCTTAATCCGAATTCCATCACTCCCCCCTCCCTCATTCATTCCCCCCCTCCCCTCCCCCTTACTTCACAGTTTACCTTACATGTTGTCCTTAGTATCTATTAGTCCATTCGCATGTTTATATTCTATTCTATTCTCTTTTATATCTTGTTCATTTGGATCTTTAGCATTCTGCCAAGAGGTTGGCTCTCTTTACATATAATTTAAAGTAGTTTTTAAGCATTTCCCAATTCTTTCCTCTCTCCAATTCCCCTTTCCCTTGTAATTCTTCATATTTTACTGCCCAATTATAGTAAGTCAATAATTTTAACTGCCATTCCTCTTTTTCCGGTACTCTTTGAGTCTTCCAATTTTGCGCTACCAGCAATCTCGCCGAGACCGTGGCATATAGTAACAAGTGTCTATCTTTAGCCTGTATTTCATTCTCCATCATTCCCAAAAGGAATAACTCCACACTTTTTCTAAAGGAATATTTGACCATTTTCTTTATCTCCTTATATATCATTTCCCAAAACACTTTAATTTCTTTACAAGACCACCACATGTGCATGAACGTACCTACTTCTTTTTTACATCGCCAACATTTGTTGTTTTCATTCTTATAGATTTTTGCCAATTTGACCGGTGTAAGGTACCATCTATATTGCATCTTTAATAAATTTTCCTTAATATCGTAATTTGGGGTTAGATGGTTATCCCTCCTCCATAATCTTTCCCACTTCTCTAGCATTATTGGGTGGCCTACATCTCGGCCCCATCTTATCATGCTTTCTTTAATTTGTTCTTCTTCTGTTTCCCATTGCAGTAAAATTTTGTATAAGTTTTTTGTATAGCCTTTTTGCGTGTCCAATAAAATTTCCTCTAATTTTGATTTCCCTTTTTCAAATCCGATTTTTCTATCTTGTTGGAATTTTTGGCTTATTTGGAAATATTGGAGCCAGCTTGTTAAGTGATTTTTTAATTCTTCATATGTCTTTAATTTTAATTCTCCTTCTTTTTCCTCCAATAAGTCTCTATAAGTAGGCCAATTAGAATCCATATTCCTTTTTTTTACTGCCACCATCTCCAGGGGGGATAACCACCAAGGTACCTTTGTCTCAAAGTACCTCTTATACTTTAGCCAAATTCCAAATAACGATCTCCTGATGATATTATTCATAAAGATGTTTTGTTTGTTTATTTTCTCTTTCATGAGGTACCAATGCCAGCCAAACCCCAGCCCTTCTCCTTCCAAATCTAATAGATCGTTATTTTTCAATTCTATCCAGTCCTTGATCCAATATAGTGCTGCCGCATCATGGTACAGTCTTAAATCTGGTAATCCGAAACCCCCTCTTTCCCTGCTGTCTATTAAATTTTTATGTTTTATTCGGGGTTTTTTCCCGTTCCAGATAAATTTAGCGATGTCCTTTTTCCATTCTTTAAAGTAGTCTGTCCCCCCTAATAGTGGTAATAGTGGTAAGTTCATGAACAGATAGTTCATTTTAGATAGTACCCCCATTTTCACCAGTGAGATTTTACCCAGTAATGATATTTTTAATTTAGACCATATTTCCAGTTTTCCTTTAATTTGTCTCCATTTTTCTCCATAGTTTTCTTTTAGCAGGTCTAAACTGTTTGTTGTTATTGAAATGCCTAGATACTTTATTTTTTTTGATATTTTTAATCCTGTGAGTTCTTGTAATTTTTCTTTTTCTTTATTTTCCAGGTTTTTTACCATCATCTTTGTTTTCTCATAATTTATTTTTAAGCCTGCTAGGTTGCCATATTCTTTTATAACCTGCAAAGCATTCGGGATGCTATTTATGGGATCTTCTGATGTTATAAGTATGTCATCCGCGAATGCTTTGATTTTATGCTTCGTTTTCCCTATCACCACCCCCTTTATTTTCTCATCCTCTCTTATCGTTTTTAATAGCATTTCCAGCACCATTATAAATAGAGGTGGTGATAGGGGACAACCTTGTCGTGTTCCTCTTGTGATGTTTATACTTTCTGTTAGTTTGTTATTAATCAATAATCTCGCATTTTGATTCCCATAAATAGCTCCTATTGCCTTTTCAAATTTTTCTCCAATATTTATTTCCTTTAATATTCCTTTCATAAATTGCCAAGAAACTCTGTCGAAAGCCTTTTCCGCGTCCAGGGATATTATTGCTGCTTGTTTGCCTCTATTATTTTCTAAGCATTCCATTATATTTATGATGTTTCTTATATTTTCTTTAGCCTGCCTGCCTTTCACGAAACCTACTTGGTCTTTATGTATTATATCAGCCAATATATTATTTAATCTATTTGCTAGTACTTTGGTGAAAATTTTGTAATCACAATTTAGCAGTGATATTGGTCTATAGTTTTGGGGTGATTCTAAATCTGTTTCCTGTTTTGGGATTAATGATATCACTGCCTCCTCCCATGACTTTGGTACTATCCCGTTTCTCAGAATGTTATTCATTAATTCTTTCAATGGTGGTAATATCACCTCCTCCAGGTGTTTGTAATATTCCATTGGTAACCCATCTGGGCCTGGTGTTTTCCCTTTTTTCATGTTTTTGATTGTTTCCTTTATTTCTGATATAGTAATTTCTTTATTTAGTATATCGATTTTTTCTTGGGATAATCTTGGAAGTTTGTGTTTTGTAATATATTCCTCTATATCTTCCTTCGGTGATTCTTCCTTTTGATATAATGTTTTGTAATAATTTTCAAAAACTTTCATGATCTCATTAATATTATTTGTAATCTTTCCCTCTGATTTAATTTTGTTTATTAATCTTTCGTTCTTTCTTTTATTTATTTTCCAACTCAATAGTTTACTAGGTTTATTTGCCCACTCAAAATTTCTATATTTCCATAGTTGGATTTGATAATCTATTTCTTGTTCTATGATTTTTTGATATTGTAATCTCAAAATTTTTAGTTCGTTTTCTATTTCCTTTTTTCCTGATTTATATAAGTTTTTTTCCTTAATTCTTATTTCTTCTAATAATGTCTCTTTGTGTTTTTCCCTTTTCTTTCTAATTATGGCATTTTGTTGGATAAAATACCCTCTTACCACCGCTTTCCCCGTATCCCATACTGTTTTCGAATCTACCTCTCCATTATCGTTAAGTATAAAAAATTCCTTCATTAGTTCTTGGGCGCCTTTTTTAATCTCATCATTGTTCAATAAGAACACATTTAATCTCCATTTCCTGTTTATCTCTTGTTTTCCTTCTTCCAATACCATTGTTACCGGGTTATGGTCAGAAAATGTCTGGGGTCTGATCTCTACTTTTTGTATATGTAGTGTCAATTCCTTGGGAATCCAGATACCGTCTATCCTACTTGCAGTTTGATGTCTGCTTGAGAAGAAAGTGAATTCTTTTTTTATGGGAAATTTATGTCTCCAGGCATCTACCATGTCGAAGTTTCTCATCATTTCTGCGAATAATTTCGGTAGTTTATTTTCTTTCTTTTTCCCTGCATTTGTCGTTCTGTCCAGCTCTGGATTGATGACACCATTTAAGTCCCCCATAATTATTATCCTCTCTCCCACATAATTCATTAGTTGTTTTTCTAGATTTTTAAAGAAAGTCACTTTACTTCCATTGGGTGCGTACACCCCAACCCAAAACCATCTTTTGCCTTCTATTAATGTTTTAACTATTATGATTCTTCCCTCTTTATCCTTCCATACTAGTTCTGGTTCCCATTTATGTTTTACATATATTACTACTCCTCTTTTTTTCCTTTGGTGTGAGGCTATGAATTCTGACCCTAGTTTTTCATTTTTTAAAACTCTTTCATGTTTTTTATTTACATGTGTTTCCTGGAGGCAGATGACATCCCAGCCTTGTTTTTTTAGTGTGTGAGTTATCCTATTCCTCTTCTTTTTATTGTTCAGGCCGTTTACATTCCAACAAAGTGATTTTATCCTCATCTTTTATTAATTTTATTATCAAATTTGGACCTGTAAGGCTTTAAGAATTCGCTTAAGTGGATAGTATACCGGCTAAGTAAAAAAAAGAAAAAAGAAACACAAATATAAATATGTGCTTCTTTTACTCCTCCCCCTTCTCCTCTGCTCCTTCTCCCTCTCCTCCTTCTTCTTCAGCCTCTTCTCCCTCTGCGTCAGTCTCTATGGCGCCTTCTTCTTCCTCCTCTTCCTGGTTATGTCGTTGTTCTTTTAACGACTTCGTTTTACCTCCTCCCAGTTCCTGTAGATATGTTCTTTCAAATCTTTTAGCCTCCAGCACAGTCTCAAATCTTCTCCTTCTTCCCTTGAATGTGAATGAAAGTCCTTCTGGGTATTCCCAGCGAAAGCGAATTCTTTTGGCTTTTAGGGCTTTTGTTAAAAACTGGTAGTTTTTCCTCTTTTGAATCAGCCTGGGAGGGATTTCTTTTAGGATTACTATGTCTTCTCCATCTATTTTCAACTTCTTCCTTCCTTTTGTTTGTAAAATTTTATTTCTCATCCATAAAGTTGTAAAAGTCACTAAGCAATCCCCAGGCCAGTTGTTAATTTTTGCTTTTTGTGAGTTAACCCTGAAGGCTTTTTCAATCCGTATTTCAACTTCTTGTTCCTCTAAGCCCAGCCATTTCGCCAGTTCACTGATTATTTTTGTTTCTATTTCTTCATTGGGGGTCTCTGGTATATTTCTAAACCTGAGGGTCTTTTCGCGCAGTTGCATCTGTATCATAGATAATGCATCTTGTGTTGCCTCCTGTATCATTCTCTGTTCTTCCATCTCTTTCTTTATTTTTTCCAATTCCTTTTTCCCTTCTTTTTTTTCTTTGGAGAATTTTTTCACAGCATTCTCAGTTGTCTGACTTTTCATTTGTATATCTTGTATTGTTTTTTCCGATTGATTTGCTTTTTCTTCCACTTTTTTCAGGTTTTCTTTAATTTCTAATTTCTCTTTATCATTTGTTTCCAATTTCTCTTCCATCTTTTCTATTTTCCCTTCAAGTCCTTTAAACCTGTCATTTATTGCGTTCATTTCTTTTTTAATTTCTGTAATGTCCTGCTTAATTTCTCCAATATCGCCTTTCAGGCTCAGAATTAACTCTCGTAGGTCTAGTTCTTGAGCTTGTTCTGCCATTGAATTCCTCCTTTGCGTTGTTATTCCTGTTGTCGTCTTTTTTAGATGTTTATCCATTGTTATATCTATATGTATTTTTTTTTCCCTCGGCACAAGTGCAATATGCTTTCCCTCCTCACGGTGGCACTCAACTCTCGTCTATTTATTTCATTATTTTTCAACACAGGTGCAATATGCTTTCCCCCCTCACGGTGGCGCTTTGCTCTAATTTATTTATTTATTTTATCATACACAGTTTGCTGTTTGCAATCTGCTGTCCCGCCACTAGATGTCGCTGGTATCTTCCCTTAACTATCACTGCTTAGATCTTCCACTTCCTGATTCTTTATGCTTCCTGGTTCTTTATGCTTCCACTTGCTTAGTCATTCCAGCTATACTGTCTCCGCCATTTTCAGCATCTCTTCTCTTCCTTTTACAATTTCTCTTCCTTCCTTTTAAATAACCTTCACCACGTCTCGTTATTCTTTCAATTCCCGCTTACTCCAACCAGTTCTAGCTTCTCCACGCAGCTATCCTTGTTTATGTTTTCTACGTTTCTGATCCAATTCTATACACATGCGTATGAGTTCTAACACACAGTAAGGTAACTCCTCTAAACGCTTTCCTTTGCAATTTCTTATGAGTTGTTTTATGGGTTTCTTTCTCGTGCGCTGTTGTTTCCCCTCTTCATATGAGATCTCCTCTCCCCTCCGCTGCGCCCTCCTTTCCACTTCTGCCTTACTCTCTCTTTGCGCGGCGTGCGGGAGCTTTAAACGATAAACTCAGCTCTTTTTTCTTTCTATTCATTTGTTAACCGCACGAGGAAAAGGTACAGTCCATATGATAAAAGGAATTTTACCGTCACAGCCGCTCCAGGGGTAAGCTCCGAGCTGGTAGGTACGATCTCCCTTGTTTTAGCGCTCAGGAAACCTCCTCTCCTCAGCCGAGCCCAGCGCCTCCGCGTCTTCGCGTCTCCGCGTTTTCAGCTCCGGCGAGGGATGCCAGGTTCCTTTTGGAGCGCCGCCAACCTTCGGTAGAGGAACGCCTCCTCCACCTTTTATTTGGGGGTGCACCTAGCCTTGTGCAGCCCCCCCTTACCCCAGCTGCTTACCCGAAAGCTTAAGAGCTTTCGGTATACACCTGAACTCGGCAGCGGTAAAACCGGAAGTCTCACAGAACACATCTTGATAGGCCTTGTAGGGCAGGGCTAATTGTCCTTCATCCCCCGTGAGGGGTCCTAAGGCCTCTGCCCCTCTGACCTCTCTGGCCCCCTTCCACCTAGGCAGTGTAGGCGGCAATATACCGAGGCAAAGGCTATGGATCTCTGCCCCCCAGCAATGACAGGATTGTGCCGGAATAGCCACGTCATTCTCAGCACCACAGGGTGAGTTGCCAACCTTGTGATGTGGAATGCGATTGTCTCCCGGTGGCCTGCCAACCCCAGGCTTATCGGCATCGTGGCCTCAAAGACATGCACAGCTAGCAAGGGCCGCCCATTGATGGTCTGTACTTCCAGTAGGGGCTCCAACCTCTGCATGGCCAACCCCAGCCTCTCCACAAAGTCTAAGTCTATAAAATCTGTAGACGCTCACACTTGCTCACTGCCCCCATCCGGAAACTAGCGTGCTGTGCACTGTCAGTCCCAGAATAAATTTTAAATGATACTATAAATTTCCCCAAAACACTTGAGATTTTCCTCTTAGGGATGGTAACAACGGAGGTCCCCCACCCCCCCAAAAAGAGTTTACTACTCTATGCTACTACTGCAGCTAGAACCTTATTGACACAAAGGTGGAGAACAAGTATAGAACCCACTAAGGAATAATGGTTGTGTAAAATGTTGGAATATTCTGAACTGGCTGGTCTGATGAAAAGCATAAGAGAAAATGGAGATAAGGAATATAAAGAGGAATGGATAAGGTTTATTAACTATTTTAAGACAAATACATAGCTTAGCAGGTCTTGTGTAAATCCAGCAGAGTTGAAATAGAGTATTTAGTTGATACCAATTTGGATGATAAAAAAGATGTGTATTATGCAGAGTAGTAGAAAAGTAAAAGGAACCAGGAAAAGTGTGTAAGGGAAGTATATGGTATATGTATACATGCTGTATTTGGTATGAAGTGGTAAGTGGGACAGGAACGGGGGGGGAAGGGAAGGGGAGGGGGGTTAAATATGCTCTGTGTTATTGTTTTTGAAAATTTAATTTTTAAAAATTATTTTAAAGCCCTCTCTAGACCTAACAGAGTGCAAGAACTATAGAATGGTCACTGACACCTCTTTTTTTGCCAAAGGAGATGGAAAGGGTGGTTGTGGAGCAACTGTAGGCAATTCTGGATGAGAATGATTTTCTAGATTCATTAAATTCTAGCTTCAGACCTGAATTCAGAACTGAATCAGCCTTGGTCGATTCAGGCTGATTCAGTTCTCGCCCTCCCGTTACACTCTTTCATTCAGCGTCTACTAGAGCAAGTACCCCCAAAAGGGGAATTCTGGGTGTATTGCAGCAAAGGACAGGAAAGCACTTCCCATTATAAAAGGGGCATTCTGGGAGTATTGCAGGATAGGGCAAGACTTGTATGTCTTCAAGAACCTAGCAGGTGCTGAGCTACTGAACTAGGGTCCCTTCCAGATAATTAATAAACAATCCAGCACAATTCTGTGTATATCAATTCAGCTTTAATAGCATAATTATTAATGCTTCCTATTACAGACATCTAGTCAGAAACACTGCAACTGTTTTATATGGATTAGTTAGCTTTGTAATGCTTATCAAATCGTTCTGAAAGAGCTCTTAATATATTTCCTGGCCTTTTTTGGTGTTTATCCCGAAGATTATTAAGTGCAATCTTTGCCTGTTGAAAGAAAACGAATGGAATACATTGTGTTATAGGAATGTATTGCAAAATAGGTATTCACAGTTATTAATATCTGTGAGGAAAAAGCTAAAGGGATCAGAACCAGAAGCAACCCATTTATACCAGCTATAGAAGCACAATATGTAACTTCTTTCTGTGATACGCAGACGAATTTGTACACAGGGGTGTGTTGCACAAGAGTCCTTGTGCTGGCCCCAGGGGTATGTCCGTAAAACGAGGTCCAAGTCCAGTCCTGGGTCAAGGGGTCCAAAGGAAGTCAGTCCGGCGGGGAGCAAGGCAGGGAGCAGGTCAAAGTCCAAGGCACGAGGTTGCAGGTTGAGCACACGCTTGCAACAAAGTTGCTCACGCAACTTGGGCTCGGGTCTGGCTGGCTTTTATCTGGCCCTATGCTTAGGGCGGTCTCGATCCTCCGGAGACTCGCCCCTCCGGGCCTGGAGGCGAGCACTCCTCCTGCAGACACTTAACTCCCTTCGCCTCTCTGCCCTGAGCCTCTGTAGCTCAGGAGAGGCTGGTGGGTTACTGGACCCAGGGGATGCCTCCGCTTCTTCTGAAGAGGCTGGGAGTGGAGCACCTGCAGGCAATGGTCCTCCCTCCCATCAGGAGCCAGAGCAGACTCTGCTGATGCCTGCACCTGGGGATCCAGCACAGGTGGGGATCCTTCAGGCTCAAGCCCTGGCCCCAGGCTCAGCTGGTTCTGGAGGCGGGGAATCCTGTGCAGGCTGGGATCCCTCAGGTTCAGCATCAGAGTCTGACTCCCAGGCCATCACACCATCCCCCCTCCCAGGCCTCCCCCTCAACCGAGGGGCCGGACCAGGCTTGCTGGGGTAAGCTGCATGGAAATCACGGAGGCAGGCTGGTGCGTGGACGTTTTCCGCTGGTTCCCATGAACGATCCTCTGGCCCATACCCCTTCCAATCGATGAGGTATTGGAGCTTCCCCCTGCGGTATCGTGAGTCGAGAATGCGCTCCACCTCGTACTCAGGCTCCCCCTCAACCAAAACTGGCTGCGGTCGTGGATCGTCTGGGTGGAACTCGTCGGGTGGGGTGACTGGACTGAGTAGGGACCGGTGGAATACTGGGTGAACCTTGAGCGATGGAGGTAACTGGAGGCGAAACGCCACCGGCGACACCTGCGCAGTGATGGTGAATGGGCCGGCAAATCGTGCATCCAGCTTTCGTGAGGGCCGAGAAGGATGCAGGTGACGGGTAGAGAGCCACACCCGATCACCAACATGGAGTTCTGGCCCCTCCTGACGATGTCGGTCAGCCTGGGCCTTGTATGCGTCCTTGGCCTGGCGCAGTTGCTCCATCAATAATTGTTGCTGGGACTGAAGCTCCTGAAGCCAGTCCGTCACTGCGGGGACCGCAGAAGCTGGCAGCACGTCCGGGAACAAACGTGGATGGTAGCCGTAGGAGGCCTGGAACGGGGTCTGCTGGGTGGAGGCGTTCACTGCATTGTTGTAGGCGAACTCCGCCAATGGCAAGTGATCGACCCAGTCATCCTGCTGGAAGCTGCAGTAACACCGGAGGTACTGCTCCAGCACCGCGTTTGCCCGTTCCGTCTGGCCGTCGGTCTGCGGGTGGTGGGCCGAAGATAGGCAGACCTCCGTCCCAAGGGTCTGGTGCAGGGCTCGCCAGAAGCGGGATGTGAACTGGACGCCGCGGTCAGAAACCACACGCTCGGGCAGGCCATGCAGGCGGAAGATGTGCTGGAGGTACAGTTGAGCCGTCTCCTTAGCTGTGGGTATGGACGGGCAGGGGGCACAGTGCACCATCTTAGTGAAATGGTCCGTGAAAACTAGGAGGCAGGTACAGTGACGAGATGGGGGCAAGTCCACCACAAAGTCCAGCGAGACCGTGTGCCAGGGACGCGGTGGGACTGGCAATGGCTGGAGCAGGCCGGGGGGTCGGCCAGTAGGGCCCTTGGCCCGCCGACAGACATCGCAACCAGCAACGTAGCGTGCCACATCAGCCTTCAGGCGGGGCCACCAGAACTCCCGGCTTACCAGATGGGTGGTCCGGTACCGCCCAAAGTGCCCTGCTGCTGGGGCATCGTGAGACATCCGGAGAACCTCGGCCCGCAATGGTCCTGGCGGGATGTATAGACGTCCCTGGTGCAGCAGTAGGCCCTGGCGCAGGGCCAGCCCCGGATATCGAGGGCATGACCCGTCAGACAGTTCCTGGAGCCGTTCCTGAGCCCAAGCGTCCACCCGTTGCTGTTCCTGCACCCGAACCTGCAGCGGTTTGGCCTCCTGAGTGGCCAGGAATGCAGCCGGTGGTAAGATCGTCGTCGGTACTGCCTGCTGTACCGTGTCTGCGACGTCCTCGGGTTTCCGGGACAGGGCATCCGCCTTCCGGTTTTGGGAGCTAGGGATGTAGCGGATCCGGAACTGGAACCGGGAGAAAAACAGCGCCCACCGGATCTGCCTTTGGTTCAACTTGCGGGTGGTCTGGAGGTACTCCAGATTCCGGTGGTCTGTCCTCACTTCCACAGGGTGTCGTCCCCCCTCAAGATGATGGCGCCAGACCTCAAAGGCCACCTTAATGGCCAGTAGTTCCCGCTCCCACACGGTATAGTTACGCTCCGCCGGAAGGAGCTGCCGGGAGTAGTAAGCGCAGGGTAACAGCGGCGCATCGGGTCCGTGTTGCTGAGACAGGATGGCACCGAGAGCCGTGCTGGAGGCATCAGTCTCCACCACAAAGGGACGAGAGGGATCAGGATGCTGTAAAATCGGCGCCCTCTGGAAACAGGCTTTCAACCCCTGAAATGCCACTTCCGCCTCCTCATCCCAGGAGAAGGGCGTCTTGGGGCGCAGCAGTCGGGTTAACGGGGTGGTGCGATGAGCATAATCTGCAATGAAGGTGCGGTAATAGTTGGCGAACCCCAGGAACCGCTGGAGGTCCTTGCGGTTCCGGGGCGCTGCCCACTCTCGAACCGCAGCCACCTTCCCAGGGTCCATCTGCACCCCGTCAGGGGAGAGTCGGTGTCCAAGGAAGTCTACTGACCGCTGGTGGAACTCGCACTTGCTGAGCTTGGCGTACAGGCGGTGCTCCCGCAAGCGCTGCAACACGGACCGGACATGACTCTCGTGACGAGTTGGGTCACGGGAATAAATCAGAATATCATCTAGGTACACCACCACGTATTTGTCTAGCAAGTCCTGGAACACGTGGTTGATGTACCGTTGAAACACGGCGGGCGCGTTGCATAATCCGAACGGCATAACCAGGTATTCATTCACTGCTGCCCATACCGGGTCCCGAATGCCGTCTTCCACACTCGTCCCCGGCACGGATCCGAATCAAATTGTAGGCCCCCCTCGGAGGTCCAGTTTGGTGAACATCTGTGCCCCCTGCACCCGCTCCAGCAACTCTGCGCAATAAGGGGCAAGGGGTACCGGTCTGGGATGGTGATCTTATTCAGGGCCCGGTAGTCATGGCAGAGGCGAAGCTCCCCACACTTCTTCTTAACGAAGAGTACAGGAGCGGCAGTGGGTGAGGTAGAGGGCCTAATGAACCCGCGTTCCAGGTTCTTGCGAAGGAAGTCCTGCAAGGCTTCACGCTCTGGCTCCGAAAGGGAGTATAGGCGGCTCACCGGCAGGGGCGCCCCAGGCTGTAGGTCTATGCCGCAGTCGAAGGACCGATGAGGCGGCAGCTGGTCTGCTCCCTGTTCCTCGAACACGTCTAGATAGTCCTGGTACACGGTGGGGAGCGTTGACACAGCCTGCCCCATGGGGGCAGCTGCTGCGAACTCGGACTGAGCATGGGAACCCGGGTCTGGGAAGCGTACAGTCCGATTGACCCAGTCGATCTGAACATTGTGCGACTCCAGCCAGTCCATCCCAAGCACCAGGGGAAACCGGGGCATGGTGGCAATGTCCAGGGTTCGCACCTCCCGGTGCTGCTGGTAGCACAGGACCAAGGGCTGGGTCTCCCGAGGAACAGCACCCGAGCGCAGGAGCCGTCCATCAATTGCCTCCACCTGTACCGGTTCCGGCTTGTTCTGAAGCGGGACCTGATGCTGAGTGGCAAAGGCAAAGTCCATATAGGAGCGGGTTGCCCCTGAATCCACCAGAGCGTGGGTGAGAATCCAGGGCCCACCGGGGGGGTATAGACGCACTGGTATCATGAGGTGTTGCAATTCCACTGGTGAGGGCCCATCCTGCGATGCTTGGGACCCCAGGTAGCCTGGGCCATCAGCTACCGGGGTTGGCGGTTTCCCTGCGGCTGGCGTTTCTCAGGGCAGGTTCGGGCATAATGTCCACTCCCACCGCAGTACAGACACAGGTTCCCCTACCGACGCCGAGTCTTTTCTGAGGTGAGAGTCCACTCCCACCGAGTACAGCACAGGTTCCCCTACCGACGCCGAGTCTTTTCTGAGGGAGAGAGGCGTGGCCGCACTGCCCCAAGCTGCATCGGCTCCTCTGATGACTCAACTCTGGCCACGGAACTGTAGGGAAGCACCAGCGCCGGGGGCCCGGAGTGCCGGCGGCCCCGGGCCTGGCGACGATCCTCCAACCGATCGTCTATCTGCAGACTCCGTTGGATGAGGGCATCCAGTGTGGCAGGGCGATCCAACGTGGCCAGCTGATCCAGTATCTCGTCTGATAGTCCCTCGAGATACTGGTCCCGAAGTGCGGAGTCATTCCAGGTCAAGTCCTGCGCCAGCAGCCGAAATTCTGTGGCGTAGGTGGCCACTGTGGACTTGCCCTGTTTCAACCGCCGAATTGCCCGATTGGCTTGACTCCCCTTCTGAGGGTTGGCAAACGTGGTCTCCAGATGATTGCAAAACCCCGTATAGTCTGTCAGCAAAGGGGAGTCTTGCCGGAGCAGCGGCAGCGCCCACTTGGCCGCCTGGTCCTTCAGCAAGCTGATCAGGAAGTGCACCTTGGTGCGGTCGTCGGGGAAATCCCGAGCTCGCCCCTGAATATACAGCTTGGCCTGGGCGAGAAACATGGGAAAGCTGGCTGGGGACCCATCAAATTTCTCTGGCAAGGCCACTGGGTACTTGCCAGGAGCTGGGGCGGCGGCCCCAGGAGCCGGTAAGGCATCCAAACGCTGCTGCAGCGCCGTAACCGCATTGCTTAGCTGCTGCACAGTGTGGGTCAAGGTCTGATTCTCCTGGGCCAATGCCGCCAGCGCAGCCGCCTGGTCAGCCATGGCTACTGGTTCCTCCCGAACGCACCCCAGCGAAGGGGGAGTGCGGGTGTGGCGTGAGCAAACTGTGCTGGCCCCAGGGGTATGTCCGTAAAACGAGGTCCAAGTCCAGTCCTGGGTCAAGGGGTCCAAAGGAAGTCAGTCCGGCGGGGAGCAAGGCAGGGAGCAGGTCAAAGTCCAAGGCACGAGGTTGCAGGTTGAGCACACGCTTGCAACAAAGTTGCTCACGCAACTTGGGCTCGGGTCTGGCTGGCTTTTATCTGGCCCTATGCTTAGGGCGGTCTCCGATCCTCCGGAGACTCGCCTCTCCTCCGGGCCTGGAGGCGAGCACTCCTCCTGCAGACACTTAACTCCCTTCGCCTCTCTGCCCTGAGCCTCTGTAGCTCAGGAGAGGCTGGTGGGTTACTGGACCCAGGGGATGCCTCCGCTTCTTCTGAAGAGGCTGGGAGTGGAGCACCTGCAGGCAATGAGTCCTCCCTCCCATCAGGCGCCAGAGCAGACTCTGCTGATGCCTGCACCTGGGGATCCAGCACAGGTGGGGATCCTTCAGGCTCAAGCCCTGGCCCCAGCTCAGCTGGTTCTGGAGGCGGGGAATCCTGTGCAGGCTGGGATCCCTCAGGTTCAGCATCAGAGTCTGACTCCCAGGCCATCACAGTCCTTGTCTCTCAACTCTGAAAAGTGACTTTTTAAAACATGGAGGGTTGGGCCCGAGCAGCCAGGGTGAGGAACCCCTACTAGGAAACAGGTCATCTCTCAGTGAATCCAGCCCACTCTCTTTATGTTTACCAACAGCACTGTATAAGAATGGCAGATAAACAAACATATGTGCCTTGGGCTGATTTGTACACAGTAGTTACCTTGCATGGTTGTTACAATGTAAAATAAAAGGATGCAACCTCACAACAACCAAGCCATAACCCCTTGAAGAAGAAAAAATTACTTATCTGCCCCTTTAAACAGGCAATCAAAAGCTGAAACATGATGGAGCAAGAAAACAAGCAGAAAGTGCTTGGAGAAGGACCAGGCATACTAAACCATGTTCCAACCCCTTACTAATAGCCATCAGGACCCTACATGCTCCCTCCCTTTGGGAGTCAGCTTCCCAAGTCTTCCTTTGTGTGGGTGAGGGGCAGCTCGGGCTCTGTCTTGGGTGGTGTGGGCTCTGTTTCGCACATGTGGACAGTTTGGGGAGGGCACAAGATGGCAGTTGACCAATGGCCCCAAAGAAGCTCAGCTCAACAACTTTTTATGCAATTGAACAAAATTTTCATCAGTAGCATTTAGAATAAGATCTATTATTTGATTATTGATATAAACCTCCAGAATGTATTTTGTATAGTCAACCCTAACATAGTGGGAAGAATTCCCATTACATGAGCAGATCTCTCTTTGTGCCGCGTAATTTTTCCCCTTTGATTTGTCTCAACAAGTTAAGGAGTGGGGAAATTAAGTGGTGGGCATAATGCACTGAAGTATATATAATGCACCCTATATCTGGTCAGATAGAACGAGGAAATCAATATGTACAATACTATATAGAGCTGAAAGAGAGAGAAACCAAGAGAAAAAGAAATATTCTGCTTTTAAACTTCCAAGTTTAGAGTTAACTTACTTTTCAGCCAGCTCTACAGCTGTTATATTTGGATCATATGGGATAGGTTCTCCAATAAATGTCCTCAATTTCACTGGAAACCCTCCATAAATGGGAAGGTACACACATCGAGTTTTATCATACAGCCATTTTGTCAGCCCTGTGTATGAAATGGAGGAAGATTCTGAAGGAAAGCGACGCCGTATCAAATTTGAAATTAGTTGACATTCTCAGTGTTTAGCAGTTGCAATAAATACA